>CM028756.1:21627668-21762227 GCA_016801395.1 Leptodermis oblonga | reverse complement strand
TCCATTACTCGTCGATACACAGTAGCAACCCTTGAGTATGAAAGTAGGCTCTTCCTTTTTTACCATTCATATTTCAGCTGATGATACACCATAAGAAGAGGGATAGTGAACTACTCATGGCACAATACAATACATAGTTTATTTTTAATGATAAGAAACAAGGCTCCAGGTCTCAGTTCTTATATAAGTGCTTTTTGAGAGTTCCACCGTGATAGATATACTTTCTTACTCGGCCATAGGCAGAAAATAAAAGCGGGTTGAAGGAGATCATGTTAGTATAAGAATGTTGGGAAGGTCTAAGATTTTTTTCTTTATCTCCTCGAGCAAGAAGTGAAGCCGCTTCATTGATTGATTTGATGAGCGAAGCCACTTAACCGATGAGGTGAAGGAGTTAGGACTCTTTATTACTATATAAGATAAAAGATAAACGATCCCATCTATTAGAAATGCTTTCTTGAGTAGCCAGAATAGTTTGTAGCAAGAAGCGCGTTCCTTATAGGCCAGCCAGGAGCTACAAGCAACTAGAGCCCAGCGATAAGAGCGGAGACATTCATTGGATTTGTGCTCCCCCTTCGATCTATCATGGATTAGGGGAGAAGCAACCTATATTCCTACTAGCTTGAGCTCTAACCTTCCTTACTTATATCTTATTGGAAGAGAGATTGTGACGAGCTATCTACGCTATTTGAAGATATTTCTTTGTCAGAGATAGATTCTTGACCTAAATCAGTGAGTAGTACCTTTCTCAGGAAATCCCTCTCTCTGGACTCTGAAATTGGACGGCGATAGGGATTGTTAACAACTGTATTTAAGAAAACAAAAACCAAGCAAGCAGAAAAAAGTGCCTAAGCCTAAGGAAGAGAGTTTTTTCCAGATTTGTATGATTCTGATGATGAAGTTTCGAAAGGATTCCTCAATGGCCAGTTATATGCCTGACAAATGAGGAGAAGAATCATATCCGAAAGCCATGGCAGAGGACGCTGATAGTAAAGCTGTTGGGGAGGTCGATAGCTGTTAAACAATTATGGGACTTGGAGGGCAGGCGGTGGATCTAGATAATGCTTTCTTCTGTTTTCGGTTTGCGAAAAAAAGTGACTATGATCACCTTTTAACAAATGGTCCTTGGATCATTGGAGGGCATTACTTAACCTAAGCTTCAACCTGCTTTGTCAAAGGGAAGGGCTAAGAGTTGAATGCCTTCTTTCAAGACAGTTTATATAGTGATGAAAGAAAAAGACTTAAGATGGTACAATCTCGATCTTCGTCTAGGGAAAAAAGCTCTAACTAAATCCCTTGCTTTGATCTACGGCTCCAGTCCTTACAGGCTCTAGGAGCTAAATCTAACAGAGCGAGCGATGACCATGGCATTCCATCAGAAGTGTATGGAGCAGCAGAAGCTCTAATGGCTTGATTCACCAGTTTGGGCGGTTAGTCGAAGTCAATAGAAAGTGGGCGAGTCAGCAAAGACTGATTGATGACTTTACCGTAGGACTTCCTCGATGTTATGTTGGAGCTGCGGGGATCCCCCGAGAAGAGTTAGAATGGCAGTTCCTGCTCCTTGGGAGGTACCAACTAAATGACTACCTGAATCGGGGTTTTGAGTATAAAGATTTCACTGACCTATAAAAAGTGGGCCTAAGCCTTGGGGATGCGGTAATACATCTAAGAAATTATTCCATCGAACATATTCTCCTCGGGATCTGGGAATAGTGACATGCACTAAATGCCCTGTCCAAGCCAAAGAACTTATGCCGAAAAGTCCTGACAAATGGTGATTCCGCATTTTTAAACCAGGAAACGCTCGGTTTCCATTTCGGTTGTAGGTGTAACCAACCTGCGATTAAGCATATGGCAGAAAGAAAAAATAGAAAAAGAGGTCCACTATAAAGGTCTTCATTAGTGCGTAACCCGATTGTATACCAGCACTGATAAACACCAGAATAGGCGATATTCACTGGGCCAAGAGCACCCCCTCGAGTAAAAGCTTCCACAACCGATTGACCAAAATGAGAAGCAAAAAGATTCTGATAAAGACGTTCATCAGTAATATCATCATGACTCTCGAAGTCATGTGCGGTAGCAATACCAAACCAAATACGACGAGTAGTGGGGTCCTGAGCTAAGCCTTGGCTAAACCTTGGAAATCTTAATGCCATAGTGCCTTTCAAATCCTTCTAGCCATTATCCTTCTGCAATAATTCTTGCTAAGAAGAATGCCCATGTTGGGGCAATTCCACCCAGAAGGTAATGGGTTACTCCTACAGCACGTCATTGTACAATGCTCAAGGCTCTCGGTTGAGTAGCAGGAGCAACTTTTCATTTATTATCGCCTTCATTGCTGCTCCTCCAGTAGATATTGATGGTATTCGTGAACCTCTTTCTGGATCTTTACTTTACAGAAACAATATTATTTCAGGTGCCATTATTCTGACTTCTACAGCTATAGGTTTGTACTTTTACCCAATATGGGAAGCGGCATCTGTTGATGAATGGTTATACAACGGCGGTCCTTATGAACTAATTGTTCTAAACTTCTTACTTGGTGCTAGCTTCTTTAACTCGGAATGATAACACGAGCCCTGGAACAGATTGTTTCGGATAGCAGTCTTAGCATCAGACTAAGGAAGAAGGGAGGCGATTTCAAAGCGAAGCACTAACTGGCACCTTACTAGTCCGAAGGAATGCTACTAAAGCCGATAGGCGGGTCAGTGGGAAAAGAACTCTCAGATGCGCGGAATCGATGCAGAGTGGCGCACTACCTTGCTTCTTCTCTTGCTAGCTAGGGGATTCATTTCTATCAATTCCTTTTTCCTTTTTATTTTAAAGAATAAGAATAAAGTACAGAAAGACGGAGCACTTGCGGCACACAGACCATATCCTACCCCGGTGACCAGATGAATTTATCCCCCGTTCTTCTTCATTCCCCCCGCCTTGCTTTGAATAGAAGAACCGACTACTCCTCCAAGCTGCATCTTGAAACGGCAGATGCAGATCCTCTTCCAAAGCCCAAACATTCGGAACTCTCCCCCTTGTCACTTCCTCCGCTCGACAAGGAAAATCATAAGAAGGATATTACATTACGAATGTGGGAGAGCTTTCATCCGAGCTACTTTCTTTAATCGATTATTCCATTTCTAGCCTAGCAAGATCAGATGAAGAGCTTATTCTCATCCTCGGTGACCTACCTGGCAGCTTTGGAAAGCGTTTTAGGGCTGCCGTCCAATAGGCAAGCTGGACTATTCTGGCCTCTTACAAAAGAGCTAAGGCCCATAAAGCATTAGCCCTCTGTAAACGAGGAGGTCATAGAGATTGCAGGGAACTAGCTTACTATAGCGATTCGTATTACCGCGATCAAAGGCTTGACTTGACCCTCCTGGAGGCGCAAACCGAGCAGAAGAGAAAGAAAGCCAAAAGTAACTTAACTTTCGGTTCCGTCCGCGCTCACTATTGAAGGGAAGGCGCAGATCCTTTAAAAGGAAAATTATAGAAGACCATATGCTTTTTAGAAAAAGAATCTTCTCTATTAGTAGAGAGGAGGGGAATTCTTCTTATTATAAGATAGCTCTTTTGCACGAATCCGCTCTTACTCTTTTCTCTCCTGCGATAGTAAGGGAAGTCAGCTGGTCACAAGGAAATCGGAGCTGTAGTAGGAGCTTGAGTAGAAGGAGTCAAAGGCTCTGACAAGACGTTTTCCTATATATGAGAGATTCCCGTACCTGTGGTCTTGCCTTTGCATCTTTCCCGTACCTCTTTTTTCTTTTCTAGTTGAAAGTACCAGTTGCCATTTCAAAAAGAAGGGGCGCAAGTGAATCAATAGGTTCTTTTCCGGGAATAGAAGAGCCTAATCTGCCCGCAAGAAGGAGCTGTGGGACTTGATTAGCTCCTACTCCGAGAAGATAATATCAGAGTCAAGAAGATGGCAAGGAATAAGAGAATGGGCGGCTCGCCTGAATGCCGAGTCTTCCTCCGTTTCTTCTTGGGTTAGGAGCAATTCCTACCTTCTCATCGAAGAAGGCAAAATAGCCTATACCTACTATATAAGGTAAGACCTTATTCTTGCAAAATAGGCATTTTAAGGCAACTTTGACAGCCTTGCTTGACTCCCCCTCCTCCTACAAAGGTTTCTATATCCTCTTGGAGTTCCCCACAAACGGGGGTAAGGCCGAGAATAGCGCTTACGTGAACACCAGAGAAGATCCCAAGAACGCTTATTCCAACTGTAGCATCCATTTCATTGCCTTCGCCTAAGACCGGGCATGAAGTTAGCTTTCTAAGAGCGGATAGGATCCCAGTAACAGTAAGAGAGCATTCCAGACTATTCTCTAGCATCCGAGTCTGGGCATGAATGTGAAGCAGATTCGAGAACAAGAGCAGGGGATTCTGATCGGCATCATATCACACACAGAGGTAAGGAATGCGGGAAAGTGCGTAGCCTTGCTAAAGAAATGCCTCAGGGCATAGCAAAAAAGGTAGGACTAGTTCTGATTCCATTTCGAAAACTGCTGATTCGAGAACAAGAACAGCTTCTTCCTTGGCACAGCTACCAGCCAAAAAAAAGAAATTTCATGTCGGCGTAAAGGTCTCAACGAGCCTTTCCGTTAATTCAATATCTGTCTTGTTCCCCTAGTCCTACTTATCTCCTTCTAATGCTACTTCTTTCTTTTAATTGCCTTAATGGTATACATCTTCTAGTCGGCAGGGCGCGGATCTATGAATAGGAGCTGTTGTACGGGTATCTACCGGACCTCAATTTTCAACAGGCTCTCCAAGCACGTTGAAAATTCGTCCCAGACCACCTACCGGAACACTTAGAGGTGCCCCCGTGTCAATCACTTCCATTCCTCTCATTAGACCATCTGTGGCACTCATAGCTACCGACTCTAACTCTAGGAGAAAAGCAAAGCTAGTACCTAAGATAACAGCAAAAAATCCTTCCTTACAGTACGTAGGGCTAGAGCATTGTCCACCCTTTCCAAGTGTGATTTCCCCTATCAGGATCTCTTTTGAAAGGTTACTTCAAGCAATGTTACCGGCTCTCCTTATTTGAGAAGAAATTGACAAATCAGTTTCGAGGGATGCGCTCAATCAGAGATTCCTTTTTCTGGTAAGAGACCTAAAGTTTAGCAAGCAGCAAGTAGGTAGATAGTGAAGTTTCTAGAGGTAGTGAATCTACTTCGTCCACATTGAGCTCCCCCCATCTTCCAGTTGGAAAGAGTGAGAGTGTGTGGGATCGTGTGATCTATTCTCATAAATACAATCTCCGACTGGTCAGCAGGAAGGTGTAACCACGACGTCTTCCTAAAAGCATAAAGTAAGAGGCATAAGCTTTCCCTTTCAGAGAGCTTTATAGCATTTCTTTTTATCGAGTAAGGAGAGGTGGGAAGAGTAGTTGAGCTTGAAGACTAAGAATGAGATCAAATGGTGGATATCATATATAAGAGAACTCCTAAATGTAGCCATTCTCTTATATACGGTAACAGACAACTGATTATTTCAAACACAAAGACAATGCACGACATTACAGACTCTTATTTTCGATGTCAATCGCTCAGTTTCTTTGTTTAATGAAGGGCCATTCCCCCTGAGTGAGACCATTCCTTTTGGTAGACGGATCCCTGACCCTAATTCTATAAGTTTGCTTATCTTATAAAGTCAAACAAAGAGCTTTTTAGTTGGGGAATGAAAGTTTCATCCTTCCCATTCCCAACCCGATAAGAAGCTTTCCTCCTTGCACGAATCGAAGGGGAGACGGAGACTCTTTGCTCTAAAAACGATTGTTGGTTGGTGGCTTCCTGAGCAGCTGGTAAAAAGAAAGATATGTCAACATGCTCTCCTGTTGTAACTAAAGACTTTTCTCAATCAACATCGCTGCCCGCATATAGAAATACACTTTTCTAGCTAAGAAGGTATGTAGCCAAGTCCCTCTCTCAATGGGAATCAGTCCCCGTGTTCTTATCAGCATCTAAGGGGGTTTTCTTTCTCTCTTTTTTTTCTGGTATATTAGGTGGAAGAGTAAAATCCTTTTCTTTTGTTTTAGCTTTTCCAAAAGGAGATGATCAAATTCATTCTTTTTGCCTCAGTCTTTAGACTCATCCTTCAGTCGTCGATAGCGACAGCACGATAGAGACAGGTCAGTCCACTACCCTATGCCGCTTTCTTGCTTGTCGGCCGTTGGCGACCACTCCTATGATCTTGCCCTTATCAAGCATCCCGGAACGACAATTCACATCCGAGGAACTTATAGTGCTAGATGGGACTTTTTCTCTTTATTGCCTGGGATTGGCGCTGTGCCCAGGATCACGAATACCTCATCCCTGAGAGCCTTTTTTCTAGCTCGCCTGTGCTCTTGGCTTGATCTTCTACCATGATTTTTTCTTTCTTCGTTTCAGCGGCCTTTGAGGATCTCTTTTCGCTATGGTATGCTCCCATATCGATGGATGGGCGAGTGACTATTGCTCTTGAACTTCGTTGGTCAATTGAGTGGTTCTCCCCTTTATTTTTTCGTTTCCGTTGGTGTTGGGGGCGCGAAGGCTGAGACTTCTACTGATAGCAAGCACCGGTACTTGGATTCGGCTTGGGACCAATCTCGTTATCGTATAATAATAAGAAGATAGCAGCCCGTGCCTCTTTGATTATCTATCTAGGCTAGTGGTCTGGTCCCCGGTTGCCCAAATCGACTGTTCATTCTCTACAAGATGGCTTTCTGGGTCAGACTCTTCTCTTTATGGCTATTGGTTGCTCTTGAGCCCTTTCTGTACACTCCTCTCATGCCGTGGATGGACTCTTATATTGACAGGAAACATTTTTTTTACTGAGAAAGAAAAAAATGAAATAAAATAACTGATGTACATATGCTCTATATTAGAAATCTATCTTCAAACGCCTTCTCTTATTGAGAGGGAAAATCTTCTTTCTAGGTGATTCAATTAATTTAGAAGCTCGTCTAACTCGAAATTTCATAAGAAAAGATAAGGTTTTCATTCCTTGTGGATATTTTTTGCTTTGCAGCCTTACTCTTACCGGAATGGAATAAGCACTAGACCGAGTTCGGTCAGATCAATAGTTGGCTTATGGCGGGGGAAGAGGTGCGTAGCGAATATCTGGTTCGAAAGAAAGCTTGGAGTATCCAATGATTCGCTTAGCCCGATAAGCCAAAAGTAGGAAAATCTTATATACGATAGTTTTAAGTTCCTTGGCGAGATTCCTGTTGAGGAGAGTGCATGCAGGGCTGACCCTGATTAGAGTTACCTCCATTCATTAGATAGAAAAGATCCGCGCGCAGAGTACTAAAGGGGTAGCAATGAGGTCCATGGGTAAGAAGGAAGGTATGTAGTCATGGAAAAGGGGTGCTTTGGATCGGGAGTAAAAACTAGTGATAGGGCAATAATCGGGGTTTTGGACAAAGGAAAGAACATGAAGATCTTTAGGTTCCGTCACATTTTTTATTCGTTACTAAGACTTTTGACCTTGCTAGGTGTGTGCTATTGGATAGGTTTTCTTCTAGGTGCGATTGAATTTTATAATTCCCTACTTTCAAAGGTTGGGGTCTCTCTGGGGGGGCGTGCCTTCTATGCCTTTCTCCTCAAAGTGGGCTGCTCCGGCGGAGTGGCAGTTCTGCTTTCTTTCGCCTGGAGAGCATTGGTACTTGCCGATCTAGTGTGTTGGATGGATAACACCGGTGGGTGGACATCCATCTTCGAAAGCAGAACTGGCGGAAACTCCATAGGCTCTTCCGGGGGGAGCGTCAATCAACCGGTGCCCGACTCCCCGGAGGAGGCAGCTAGTCTGCCGCCCTATACGTATCAGCCGGATGAAGTGATAGGAGGTGACTCGATCCATGCGATCGAGCGGCGGCTCTTAGCTGCGAAACAATCTCCTAACTACTTTGAGCTAAGGCAGGCCCGAATTGACGCCGAAGACCTATTCGAGGTCAAGGTCGATATTATCAGGGTCATGTCTGTCCTTCATCCAGAAGGAGATTGGCTGGGACGGGGAGCCCGGGCCCTCGACAATCCCCGCACCTCCACGGGAGAGCAATCCTTCGAGAAGCTTAACGCCCTTCTTTCGGATCTCCAAAGGAGGGGAGTCAATTCCGATTCCTTCAATTTCTTGAAGGATAAGGTTTTTCTGCGTAGGGGTGATGTCGACGAACACTCCGCCACATAGCGGGGTGGGCGGGGATGCCCCCAAAGTACCAATTATCGTTGACAGACAACATGGGAAAGGGGTTTCGAAGAAGTTTGGATGAGTGAGGAGCTCCCCGGACTAGTCTTTTGTAAAGGGCGAACCGCTAAGAGAGGAATGGTTCGCGGCCCTTCAAGGCATTGCATTATGGTAGTGGTTTTCTTTTTCTTTTTTCCCTTGGTCAACAACCAAGCAAAACTCTCTATATTTATTCACTACTCCTATGGCGGGGCTAGGCTGTCTGGAGGGAATCATTTTAGACGAATCCATCATGACGCCGCAGAACAAATCCATAATAGTCCATGCATTAAGCTCCATCTGCAAAGAAATGGATGAACACAATCCCGTGTATACCAGTGCACTCAATACCACAACTGAGGCACTAACCGGGACCATCGAACACCTTTTCCAGCGCCACAATTTGGCTCTACCGCCGAGTTGGACCTACGCGCAACTGGTCGCTGATGTACTAGGAGATGATATGACCCTGGTAAATGTTGCTTCTGTATTGAGCAACATCACTCAGTTGGGACTGGCAAATGACGAGTTCCACCAAATCTTTAATCTATTAAACATGTTTAATATTTCTATACATTTTTCCAATGTCCAAATTTTCAAGAACAAATTCAATCCTAAGAAAACATTATAAACTCTAAAAATCAAAACTTTTGCATTATAATTACATTTTATACGTAAAATTCTTACTTCTTTCGATTCCCTACACCTCCTAACTACGTTTCCTCAGATTGGAATGGGGTTTCCACATCAAGAGCTTGCTCCTTCTTTTTCTTCTTAGCCGTTCTTCTTATTTCCTAAGTTGGGGAAATTTATTCAAAGTTTTGGTATGAAATGGCACAAATGGAGGTTTAGGAAGGAAGTGAGGGGGTATTTATAGGGGTAGAAGTCGTATAGTACAGAAGGCTAGAGGTTAAAAGACCCCTATGCCTACAGCTTGGGTGGCAAGTCTTAAATTTTATCTTTAGACAGTAAGTCGGTTTTACCCAATTGGCGAATCGGTATAGCCGATTACAATAGGTTTTACCCGACTAAGAATTAGTTAAAACTGATCAAAAAGGTGGTGAAACATTGTTTTATTAATTTACCATTCGGTTTTACCAATTTGTTAAAATGGTTAAACCCAAATTACCAAATTTATCCCATATAATTCGGTTTTACCCGATTAGGAATCGGTTAAAATCGATTCCATGAAATCTTATCCACTTCAATTGGTTTTACCAAATTATAAATTGTTTAAAACCGATTGGATGTGAATCTTATCTCTTTCAATCGGTTTTACCCGATTGGGAAATGGGTAAAATCGATTTCCCATCTTTTTATTATTTTTCATTACTTTTTCTAATGTTCTTATTTTCTAATTCCTATTTCCAAAAATTCCATAACTTCCTAAATCATAATATTCCTAATCACATCATATCTTATGAATTTTAAGAATCAAAGTTATCAAATTAATTCACATAGATAAAACTTGAAATTAGGAATGAGGAAATTCTTTTGAAATAAAGTAATTTTACGATTAAAATGTTTTCTAAGGAACGTAGTTTTTAACCCATAATTCTTTTATAACAATTGCTGTAATTTATTAAGTATTCATAAAATACTTTTAAATACCTCGATATACTTTTTAGAGGTGTATTTTACATGCTAAAAATTTACGGGATCTCACATCCTTTCCCCCTTAGGAAATTTCGTCCTCGAAATTATTCATAGTTCAACCATATAATGTTTCTAATTTATTTTAAATGCTTTAGTCATACTACACCTCAACTCAGAACCTAAAATTAGCCTTTTAGGCATAATGATTAATTTTCCAAATCTACCTTCGATCGATACTAGTCGAGGATCATTGTTTTCTAAAGTATATTTTAATAACTTCCTTTTGAAGTTTTGTTTCTTCTTTTTTTCAAAAGGCACTTTCTACTAGTTTCCTTAATTGCTATGGTTAAGGTTGATTAATTGTCGAAGAGAATCATCTTGCCCCTATATATATATATATATATATATTAATGTTTCAATCCTCGGGCTGAGTTATCATATCTAATTATGCCTAATCTCTTATCTCTAATTTTAGCCATGTGTGCTTTCCTATTAAATGCACTAGCAATTTATTTACTCCAGAAGATAGTTAGAGTCAGTCTTTCTTAAGATTTAACTCCTTATTTTTATCGCTGATTTTTAGTTTTTCTGTGAGTATAGATACTTAAGATTCTTATGGTCAATAAAATTCCATAAGTTATTCCGTAAGAGAGTAGTGTTGTTACTTTTTAAGAGCAAATTTACAACTGCCGATTCAAGATATCGAGTTGGGTAGTTCCGCTCATAAGGTTTCGATTGCCTTATTACATAGGCAACTGTCTAATGACTTATACTTTAATTTTTCCTAATGGAGTATCGGTACAAACCACAGAGTTATCCTTTCTTTAACGTTAGCAAATGAGCTTATGTTTTAAAGCTCTATTCACTTCTTGCCCTTACGAGTCAATCTAGTTAATGGTCTCACAATACTTGAAAAGTTTCTAATGAAACATTGATACTGTCTGATGAATCTAGGAAACACTAAGTCTTAGTTATATTTCTAGGTCACCACTCTCATTTGAATATACGGTGATTTATGCCTTAAAGGTAACATGTTCTAAGAAAAGGCTTCGTGTAACCTAAATTCTTATTTACTCCACTAAGTACATAATTTGAGTTTTGTCAAGTCTAAAGTATTTTTAATGATCTTTAATTAAAAAAATGTCATTTGAAAAATTACCACAAGTTGATCCTACTTAGATAAGCCAAGTATTCTGAATCCTTTTAGTAAAAGTTGTCTAGCTTTAACAATAGAAATAAGGGTTGATACTTTCCCCGTTAAGGTCATATTTACCTTACACTCGAGTTCTCTTTATTAATATAGTTTGAAGTTAACTAAACTTTATATTTAAATACCTAATTCATCATAAGAGTAATTCCTTATTCTTAAGGGTAATTAAGTCCACAAGTGAGTGGTTTCCTTTAGTGTTAAGTTTACATTCCCTATAATTTTATCAGTATTAACTTTTCATTTTTAGTAAAAGTACTAAATTCTAGTCTATAAATTAAGAATTCATTCTTCTGATGCATATTACTAATAAAATTAAAGTTAATAACTAAACGCGTTATGCAAAGGTAAATTAAAACTTTAACTAGTTATGTATACTAAAAGGTTTTAATTACATCAGTGATTGAGACAATTCTAGTAACTAGAGATTCATTCCATCATTGCCTATATTCTGTTGGGGTGAAAGCGTCTAACAATGTTGGGCATTGTTGTACCCTATGATCAGAACTACCACATCCTAAACATTTGTTGGCCTTACTCCAACATTCCTTTTCCTCATGTCAAGTTCTGTTACAAAACTTGCATCTACCAGGAGGTGCGTTCGGATAATAGTTACGAACTGGTCCTGCTCCCCTGGGGTTTTGTCATAGTGCCAACTTATGTGCCTGATTACCTTGAAATACATAGGTTGCATTTCTTGGCAGTTCAGGTTCCCAATCTAGGTTATCCCATTGATGCATCTAACTTTTTCAAGTCATTCTTTTTGCCACTTCAATTCTTTGGGAACTTTCTACTGCTTCCACAAATGATCCATCGCGAGATTCAGCCAAAGCGCAACTCGGTCCGAAGTCCTTGAATGAACCGTTTATCCTCTGGTCATCAGTACTAACTAAGGTAGGTACGTATTTAGATAGCCGGGTAAATTTGGCCTTATACTCATTATAAAGTCATGTTCCCTTCTCTCCTGAATAATCACGGGAATGTACTTTGCCTTGAACTCGAGCGTAAAATTTTCCCAATTTTTTGAAGTTTGAGCGGATCCCACTTTGTCTCAACCAGGGTCCACCAATCCCTAGCGTCTTCATCTAACTGGAAGACTGCAAAATTAGCCTTTCTTTCCTCAAAGTAATCCAAAGAGAAGAAGATAGTCTTCATTACTTCTAGCCAGTTCTCTGCGGCCTCATCTCCCATCTTACCTTTGAAACTTTTGAAATCTTTCCAAAGCCACATCATCTGTCTCAGTATGACAATGAGGTTCACCTTGTCCCTCTCGCCTGGTTATAACATTGGTTACTTGTTGTAGCATAATAGTAACCTATCCAAAAAAATGTTGTAATCCCTGTTTCTCTTGCCCCGGTTCATCTTTCTCTGGTTCCTCATTCTCTCTCTCGGCCTGTCCTTGGCCAATGTCAAAATCGTTTCTCTCATTCTTCATTGCCTGTTCCTGCAACAGGTCAATAGAAATTAGGGTTAACTAATTAGGTCCTTTTCCTATATCTCGATCTGTTGAGTACCTATATATTTTTAAATTTTGAAAAGTTAAGTGTTTTGTTATATATATATATTAGAATGGGAAAATAAACAAATATATAAAAGCATTGCATGCTTTTATAGTGACTCCCCACACCTGACCCTCCTGCCTCTGAAAAACCATTCCTGACAAGAAGAAGAGAGCCAGCGCGGAGGCGTCATACAGGGTCTCGCCCAACAATTGATACAGAATAAACAAAGAGAAACATAAATCATTATGCTTATTCCAAAAATTCAAGGAGTTCAATGCAGTGAAAAATATAATAAAATTATCGAGAACGGCTCTAGGCCAAATTATCCTCCCAAACAGGGTTTACGAGCTAATCTATTGCAAAGCCCCTTCGGTGTTATTTTGGATACCCAACGACCTCACCTCTAGCGCACGCAAATCAAGCACCTGTAATCAAATGTTAAAGGGAGTGGGGTGAGCTTACTCAGTGAGAGACCTTGAGATTTGTAATTGTAGGTATTTTTAGAAAATGGGAACTCAAGTATACAGTTCAAGCATCCATCCGTATAGGTATATGTATATATATATATATATAACCATGTAAGTTCGGAAGTACCGACAATCAAAGTCCATCAAATCAGGCAAGTCAAGTATATCAGGCATATAGTTCAGCACATGACAATTACGAAAAACGAGCATGGCAGCGTAGATACAACAGTCATATGCACATATTTGAGCCACTATACTCCTAGCAAGCAGATTACACAACCAAGCCTTCTCTAATAAAGCTAGGTTTGAACCTATTCAAGTGTTCGAGTTGCTGAAGTACTTGATGGTTTGCAGAGCACCTTGCTCCTGCGGTAGTCGTACAACGGAGGTATGCTCGACGGCAGGGGTTTTCGATCCTGGCCCTTTTTCATCTCAGGCCACAAGTGTTCCTTTCATAATGAAGGAGTGTGGACTGTCTGTGACACAGAACCAGTACGCCCTTTTTAGGGGCTAAGCGGATACATGTCAGGTCAGGCAAGAAGACTTGGACCCCGGGTCTTAGAGGTCGGGTCTTCCTATTTTATCTCGGATTTGGATTGAAAAATCCAAATCCGAGTTCAAAAACTCGTTTTCCAGCAGCGGGCGCGTGCACGGTGCTGCGGGTGCAGCACTTGCTGCAAACTACGTGCTGCAACGCACAACCTTGCCTGCGATGGGGGTCTGCGACGGTCGCAGGTCCCTATCGCAGGGGCTTTCTTCTGGCCCATTTTCGCCCACTCTTGCTTTGTTTGACTTCCCCTTTCACGTACCGTTCTAGCTACCATTACTCTTTGGTTTTCTAACCTTTATCCCTTGCCAGGGGCGTGTTCTCCACCCTATATTTCTCGAGGGGTCTACTGTACAACCTAGACACTTAGCAAGCACACAATAGTTCAAGCAAGCAGGTCACGCTAACCCAAAAATTTTAGTTTTTTAGCATTTTATCCCTATGATTTTGCTCTAAAAAATTTGGAGCCTCACATTTATTCAAGAAGTAAATAATAACGGTTTCCAACTGTTACGCTGGTTTAATTTGTATGAAGAAAATTTCAGTAATTCAACTTTAGGCTGGCCATCCTTGAGTGAATTAACCATAATTTCCAACCACAAATCAATCAATAATAACATTATGCTTATTATTTTTCAATTCAAGTCAAACCATTCAGGAAAGTTCCAAGAGTTCCAACTACTTATAAAGGTCAATTGTAAATCTAAACAAGATATTTCTGGTTCCATAACCCATATATGCTTGTAAAGCTTTTATTCTAAGCTATCTCATGCCTAGATTCTCTTCAACCTACAAGTTCCTAGGCGTCCCAAGTCTTAATGCTCTGATACCACAACTGATGTGGACCGGAGTTCACGATGCGGAATACTTGCCAAGGAAAGTCTGGAAATTGCGAGACGCAGCTCTTAACCTCTAGGATCCCTACCTTGGATTCGGTAGTCTACTAAAATTAAGCTAAGCTAATTTTAAACACGCAGATCGAACCAAGTTTAAGAACAAAAGAGTCGAAACAAAAGCATGCATTCTAGGCAGAGCAATTACCTAAAAAGCTATAGTTTCTAAACTTATAGTAATTCATAAAGCATGCAAACTACGAAAGCTCAAAATAAGAGAATGATTCAAGAAGTATAAAACTATACTATTCTATTACTTGAATCAAAATTGTGTGTTGAAAAATGAAGAAGAGGACCCCTATTTATAGTTATAGGCAGCCGAATTCTTCAGTACAAGTAGGTAGAAATCAACTGAAATTGGAACTCAATCAAGAGATTGATTCCTTACAAACTGAAACCTAAAAGAACTAGGTTTTAGTTAAAATGCTGAATTCGGTTTTCTCACTAATGTATCTAACCGAAATTCCTAGCTAAACAAAGAAGTAGAAATGAATCAAAACTAAGAAGTAGAAATCAATCAAGAGATTGATCTCTTGAAAACAAACAAACCTAAAGGAACTAGGTTTGTTTAAGTGATAATATTTCGGTTGTATTAAGAGATAACGGCAGCCAAAATTTATGAAATTAATTAGAAGTAAAAATGAAATAAACTACTAGAATTAATTGGAGTTGTAAACTCAAACTAACTCCTTTAAAACCCTAACTCAAATTCGGATGTGGGCTGCTCCATTGGGCTTCCAATTTCGGATTCCTCTCCTTCCTTTGGGTCTGGGCTGGCCGAATTTATGAAGGTGGGTTGCAAGTGAATTCGGCCCAAAACTCAATGGCATGTCTGTGAAAAGTGTAGGAAGCTTCTGGAAGTTTCCGGAATCATTTCTGAAAACTCAAATTTTACAAATTCTTCATTTCTTCATGATTCTTCAATTTAGACCCCTTTTCGGAAATGGTGAGTAAAATGACCATTTTACCCTTCTGACTCTTCAGGGCTTTATCTTCAGGGGTTTGTACTTCGAATGCCATCTGGGATTGCCGGGAACACTCTTGGACTAGGTTCTCAAGGTCGGCCTTGAGTTTCCTTGTCCTTCTGCGTGTCATTGGCCCAATGATATCTACCAATGGATCTCTCTGGTATGGGCTTGGGTCCTGGAGCATAGCTGGGCCTCGATGTAGCACACGAACAGGCTCTGCTTCCCATCTCAAGTCCTCTGCCTCAACTTGTAGATCCTCTCTGCTTGGACTTGTAGATGGGTTGGGGATGGCCTCATCAACAACTGTGACACCCTAGATTCACCGGCCCACATATAAGGGGTTGGCTTCACTGGATGCCTGTCTGGTTCGTACCAGGGCTCAATATCGTTAAGACAAACCAACTATTCTTTATTTCAATAATATTAAATCTATTACACGTCCCTATTTTACAAAATTCTCATAATACAAACCTAATTAAAACTTTCTCGCTCTTCAACTTCAATCAGCTATCACAGGGGTTTAGGTTGTCCTAATCCAGATAGTGAGAACATTCATCTGTGTACAACCTATTGTAACAATTTCATGGAAAACATAAAACAAACAAGAAAATGAAATGAGCCCATGCCCAGTGAGAGTTCACCATTTTCGCAAATATTTACTGAGTTGCACACATTACCCATGCATACAATTCAGGCAAATCCTAACATATAGCAATCATAACTTAAGCAGTAATCACAGACATATAATGAAGATGAAGGGCAATCGTCAAAGTTCTATATGAACAATGAACGAACTGATAGTTCACCTCGGCATTCATACATATATTCTGCATTCATTTAGTTTAGGTATTCGTTAATAAAGATTCCTGACACAAGTTCCTATCACAGATTCATACATGAACATTCGCAAGTTTGAGTATACAAACCAAGCACATAGATACCTGGCAATAGATTTATAATAGCAAATTCATAACACATAGATTCCTGGCAACATATTCATGATAAAAAGTTCCTGACATATAGATTCCTAGCAATATATTCATGATAACAGATTGATTCCTGACAATGATTCCTGGCAATAGAGATTTCTAATATAGGGATTCCTGGCTATAGATTCATAATAGCAGATTCATGACACATAGATTCCTTGCAACAAATTCATGATAACAGATTCCTGGCATATAGATTCCTAGCAATATATTCATGATAATAGATTGATTCCTGACAATGATTCCTGACAACAATTCCTGACAATGATTCCTGACAACGATTCTTGACAATGATTCCTGACAATAGATACATTTCGCCAACCAAGCTTTTTTATTCATTTGTTTAATTTGGGTCCCATTCATAAAATAATAATCTCCAAAGGTACACAATTAACATAGCCAAGATTAACACATGTACAATCACAAGTACAAAGCACATCGAGAATATTCAGAAATACATATTCATCCAAGTAGCTATATAAACACAAATGATCTTTTCATATTTCAAAACATTTCACACATTATTTTAAAATCTTTGTAAAACATGCCATCACAGTGACTCCAATTTAGATTCAATTATTAACTTCATTAAAACAGTATCTATTTTCAGTGAGAAACCCACCTCAGTCCAAAGATCTAAGCTCGCGTACTAGTTATCTATCAAATCTGCATATATTTCAGGTTTCGGCAATTCAGTACTAACTCCAACTAACCGAATTCTAATTTCCCACGTATTCCAAAAATTTAGCTAGATAAGGGCATAATGGTAATTTACCTATTTTTCTATTTAAAGCATATATATATGTAGAAAATAAGTATTCTAGAAATTATCTAACTTAAAAATAACTATGAAAACATACTAATTATAACTTTATAGAAAATATAATCATTATTCCGCAAAACTGACATTTAAAAGAATCTTTCAACATTATTTCTACTTTATTTCAGAAATAGTCCAAAATTGGAAAAAAAGTTATAAAAATTATAAATTAAGAATATAAAGGTGAAAAATACTTAAAATACTCGTTAGAATAATGTGAACAATAATTATAAAAGGATTTATAACATAATAACTAAAAGAAAAAAAAATTGCGAAAAAATCAATTTTCCTTTTCTTGGATCGGTTTTACCTAAGAAGATCGGTCAAAACTGATTAAAAACTTTCCAGAAAATGTAGGATCGGTTTTTCCAGATTTTCAATAAGCTAAAACCCATCCAATATTAACAAACTAGCCCCTGACAAATTTTCAAATTTCAAAATTGGGAAAATCATTTTGGTAATCGGTTTTACCTGTTTGGAAGTGGGTAGAACCGATTTGTTTATGGGCTAGAATCGGTTTTACCCGTTTCTGACGGTCAAGATCGATTCGTGCCCAAATTTGGTGTTCTTCCTTCTAGCTTGTGGTTTTCCAACAAAAGTGCATCTAGATCCATTTTTCTTCAATTCTTTTTGCCAAAAACCATTTCTAAAACACTCCAGAACATGTTTAACATTTCTAAACATTTTTCCAATGTCCAAATTTTCCAGAACAAATTAAATCCTACGAAAACATTATAAACTCTAAAAATCAAAACTTTTGCAGTATAATTGCATTTTCTACATAAAATTCTTACCTCTTTCAATTCCCTAGACCTCCTAACCACGTTTCCTCAGATTGGAATGGAGTTTCCACGTCAACAGCTTGCTCCTTCTTCTTCTTCTTAGCTTTTCTTTTATTTCCTAAGTTAGGGAAATGTCTTCAAAGTTTTGGTATGAAATAGCAGAAATGGAGGTTTTGGAAGGAAGGGAGGGGGTATTTATAGGGGTAGAAGTTGTATAGGACAAAAGGCTAGGGGTTAAAAGACCCCTATGCCCGTAGCTTGGGTGGCAACTCTTAAATTTTATCTTCTGACAACCGATTTTACCCAATGGGCAAATCGGTACAACCGATTACAATCAGTTTTACCCAACTAAGAATCGGTTAAAACCGATCAAAAAGGCATGAAATTTTTTTTTATTAATTTACCAATTAGTTTTACCGATTGGTTAAGAAGGCTAAAACCGAATTTCCAAATGTTATTTGATATAAATCGGTTTTACAGATTAGGAATCGGTTAAAATCGATTCCATGAAATCTTATCCACTTCGATTAGTTTTACCCGATTATAAATTGGTTAAAACTGATTGGATGCAAATCTTATCTCTTCTATCGGTTTTACCTGATTGGGAAATGGGTAAAACTGATTTACCCATCTTTTTGTTATTTTTCATTTATTTTTATAATTTTCTTATTTTCTAATTCCTATTTTTGAAAATTCCATAACTTCCTAAAGCATAATGTTCTTAATCGCATCATATCTTATGAATTTTAAGAATCAAAGTTATCAAATTAATTCACATAGATAAAATTTGAAATTTAGAATAAGGAAATTCTTTTGAAATAAAATAATTTTGCGATTATAAGTTTTCTAAGGAACATAGTTTTTAACCCATAATTCTTTTATAACAATTCCTATAATTTATTAAATATTCATAAAATATTTTAAAATACCTCGATATACTTTTAGATGTGTATTTTAAATGCTAAAAATTTATGTGGTCTCACATTGTTCCACGTTGAAAGTACCCCAGGTGACTTCTGGCTCCAACAAAAATAAATCTTGAGAAGGGTTCCCCAGATCCTGCTTCCCATTCACCCCGAGGCAATGATAGTGGAAGCTTGTAGGCTATTGGGAGTCGTGTTACCCTGGACGAGATAGAGGTTTTGCCTCTACTTTATCTTTTCCCAGCATACAGCCCCTATTATTGGTTGATCCACCGCTTCAATTCCCATTAGAGTGGTATCATTGCAGTTTATAGACATATCTTGAGCAAGATCTGCGTTTCCCTGTTCACCATGTGAACCGAGGAGTTCTTCATGACTGTGGCCTAGGCCTAGCCTATTTAGCCCCAAGTTTTATGGGTTTACTATATGGGTTTTTGTGGCTTTGCGATCTTCTTAGTGTTACTCCTACTGGATCTCTCTTACGGGCCTTCTACACTCTTTGCCAGAACAGCCAATTGTCTAATTGGCTAGTGTTTTCAAAGCGTATTTCCATCCATAAGCTGGTCTCTCAGCAGCATTAGAATCATCGATTTTGCTTTATGCAATTGGCCTTTTCTAACTTGCCTTTTCAACGGCTTCGTTATACTGACTCGACTGACCTGGATCGCCCTATCCTTGAGGGCCAGTATGCTCCCTACGATTTCCAAATTCTTCAATCCTTCCCTCTTATGTATTATGTGGCAACCTCTTCACCCACGACCCACCATCCTTGGGGTCTCCTGTATACACCTTCTCAACCCACGTCTATGCGTTAGTTATCTTCCCTTCTTTTCTCATTTTATTGGTCATTGTCATAAATCTAATCTTGTACAATATTGTATTTTTAGTCTCCTCCGCCTTCTAATAGGCTTATTTTCCAGGTCGAGACTTATAGGAGTAAGACTAGCTTTCCTTGTTTGAGGGCCCCTCTACTATGCGAGTGGCGATGGGATCACCACATGAGTTTTGTGTGCTCCATAAGAGGGCATAATCCCTTTCTCTGGAAATGGGGCCCATAGGTCATTTTTCTACCAAGACTGCTTAACTTATCCTTCTTTGGCCTCTCCCTTGGTTTTGAGTGAAACTTTAATTATGGTGAGCTTTACTATATTGCATTTTCTTTTCTTTGTATATTTTCTCTGCTGACAGATGTCTTTGGGGCGATGTTTCTCTCTTTTCAAGCAAGCTAAAGAAAGATATGTTCGTTCTTCAAGAGGCCCAGGTGAGGGTCCAGGTTGAAGTGGCCGAGAAGGTACATGTTGTTGCCTCTGATTTGGCTGCTGCTCGGATCAATAGGCTTTTTTGTGAACTAAGAATGATTTCTTAGCTTGTTGATGCAAGGCGATGAGGTTTTCCAACTGCATTCGAAAAGTTGGTAAGCTAAAGATCAATGTAGGAAGAACATTTAGAGCTCTGTCGAGGTGGCAGGTCTTCACTCTAGCATATCAAGGACTTCAGAGGTTCCCAGTAACTGTCTACCTTCTTCACTAGCTATTTCGGGAAAGTGAGGGCTGGTGCTTACTATGAGGGCTGGCTCGACATTCAGGCCTTGACCCAATAGTCATCTTTTGAGGAGTTCCACAAACTGGTTTTCAACTTTGCCCCCTCAATTATTCCATAACATAATGAGTGGTGGGACCCTTCTCGTACTACCTTTGCTAATTTTATCGCAGGGCCAAAGCTCTTGGCCTCCGTCGGGACCCTTCTCCCTCGTTGGATCATCTTGCTTTTATCGGCAGTGACCCTACTTCCTCTACTGCCTCCGAGAAGCCTCCTTCTCCTCCTGGAGGAGCCAGTGTTTTTGCCTAGGTGAACTAATTGTGATTTTTAAATGCTTCTTTTGTTTTTCATGCGAGAGATGTGTCTCTTTGGATGATTTGTGTTGCCCTCTAGTGTGACTAAAAGTGAGTAAGTATTTGGACTGGGCCCAAAGAGGATATACTTAGAGGCAAGGTATAGTAAGGGGTTATGGTCAATAGTACTGGGTTAAAGAGATTTAGGTTGGCATAGAGTCACATGATTGGGTTAAGGGTGGTAGGCTTGAATAGAGGCATATAGCCAGGTTGTAAGGCATCAAATAAGGGGCGGGGGTTTCGACTATTAACGTGGCAAGAGTTGTGCAAGACATTTAATAGTATTTAGGTCGATGTCCGTTACAAGAACATTTAGGCCAGTGTCCATTACACATGTGTAATCCTATTAATGGAGCTAGAATCATAAAGTCCCTTAATGACAATAAATGGTCATAATGACGGTCCAATGGACAAATCACAAAGCAGGTCTATATAAAGGTGGTAGTCATCTTTTATCAAGGTACACATTTTCTTACAGCTTTAGCACTAGGTCGAATATATTTCTCTCTTATTTCTTACTGACTTGGGTGTTGAAGTGGAACAAGGGGGATAGCACCGCTTTACTCTTGTTTCCATTTCCAAGTTCAATACGTAAGGTTTGCCGAGTCAAGTAAGCTTAATTTTGGGTCATAGAATTCAGGTCATGCTGGGGTAACTTTCCTCATGCAAATCATGTTTCATCAGCTGGCGATGTCTGTGGGGACAATTTCATTATATGTTCATCAGATTGTCTTTGCAATCAAGGAAATTTATTGAAGAATGAAGCAGTTTTACATGAGGAAATAAATCTCCCATCAGGTACAGGGAATGATAAGATGGATATCCCGATTAAGTTTAATTTTTGTTAATCACAGATGTATGTAAACAATGAACCTTTTCATAATCAATGAGTTGTCACCATAAAACGTGTATCTGGGAAGGCCCAGTTTGGGACTGCTTCCAAAATGCTGTGTCAACCATATACCTGGTTGTTAATGTTCATACTGTAAAAGAAGAACACTTCGGAAGAGGATCTCGAAACAATTAAAGAGTTCATTGAAATTGGTGTTAAAACAATAATATTTAGGAAATATTCTTGATTTTTTATAATTTAACTGTTTTTGCCTTTCTTTTTGTTTGTTTTGCATGGATGTCGAGACATGAAAGAACGGTAACTCAGGAAGACATTATGACAGTTCACGGGATTAACAGAATTAATTGTTGGGTTCCATGTTTTTGCATGCTGAATACATGATATCAGGTATCGAAGTGAATAACGGTCAAATGTGTTAATATTATGGGTAAGAGATAAGGAGCAATTATTGGTATTAATATGGTAGCACTTATTACAAACATTAAAGTGCTGGTATTAAATTGGCTGGTACTGATCATATGGTTACAAATTTAAGCTAAAATATTGGGGTAATTTCATAACGGTTGTCGGTTACAAAGTAATTATTAGTAGGCAGAATTTAAGGAGAGCCTAGGAAAGTCAAGGCCTTTCCAGTGGTATAATCATTAGGCAGGAACAAACACCGATTGGTCAATTTTGGAAACCATCAGGTATGATTTATGAGATGAGAAACTATTCTTGTCACTTTAACTGTTGTTGTCAGTATCCAATGTACAATACGGAAGACCTAGTTTGGAACCGCTTCAAGGTTGTTTGAGTTAAATTATGTACTGTCGTTGAACAAGGTTCGTTACGGAAGGCTCAGCTAGGAATCACTTCCAAACTATTGTGGCAATCATAAGCTACGAGTGCAAACTCCTTTTGATCTGTTTTGGGAATCATCAAGTGTACATACCGGTCGATTAAGCATCCCGGTCATATTGTTCGCAGGCAGGGTTAAACAAACTTTGACCCATCAAGGGATACGTACCGACCAATTGAGCATCCCGGTCACGTTGCTTTTAGGTCGGGTCAAACGAATTGAGACCCCAACATACTTGTTGATTGAACATCCCAGTCACGTTAGTTTTAGGCTAGGCCAAACAAACTGCGTTCAATTAAGCATCCCAGTCATGTTGCTTTCAGGCCAGTGGTGGGGCCAAGAAGTTGGCCGAGACAAGTCATTTGCGGGTCAAGAAGGGTATCGGGACAAGCCATTAGGCTGGGTCTTACGAAAAGCTAGAGTTTGTCACTAAAGTGTATGACCCAGATTGGGTACCATGTTCGGTCATATGGCTCAGAGAGGGAAAGGTAAAGGAAAAATAATTAATGAAGGGCTAGAATCATATGAAGAGTTAAAAGGGGAATACAGTGAGAGAGAGAAATCAGGGTAATAACTATGAGAAGAGGTAACAAAGTGAATTAAGGGTAGGGATAGAATAATGGAAGAATTTATGGCTTGACTAGTAAAAGGAGTAAAGGTGAAGGGCGGGCTTTATGGAAGGTATTTAAGGGGCATGACCTCAATGGTTATCTAATTTAGAGTCTATATAAAGGAGGTGAATTCATAGAGCAAAAAGAAGTGGAAGCGAAACAACATCGTGGGAATTTGAACCAAAATTTGGGGAAGTGGGTATCAATCATTACAAAAATGGAAACGTAAAGAGGCAGGCTGAATTGATTGACGTTTTGGGTCTCAAGGACGAAAGAAAAGTTTTAAAAAAGAATGCAGTACAAGCTTTCGCTCAACACCATCAGGTACAATTTTTTTCCTTTGTTCATTTTTGCTGTTACCACTTGGTTATTTTCTGAAAGTTTATCATTGGGGCAAACCAATCTCTTGTAAAGTCGAAAATGGGGATAAGATTTTTTTTTAGGCTAGTGTATGGGTCAAACATTTGGCCAGTGTTATGAGTAATAAATTTGGGTGATTATTTCTTAGGGGGCATACTTGAAAAAATCAGGTGCTCAGTGTTCTTATAGGCCGGCATTCTTAATTTCTCGGGGGCTAAGTTAAACCGTTAACCCGGTAAAATAAATAAAGTATGCATTATTTATTATCTAAGGGCTATGAGTAAAAATATGTAGGTGGATAGAATAAATAAAGTGAACATGATTCATTCTCGGGGGGCTAGATGGCATAGAAGTATGGCACTTAGTAAGAGGAATTTTTTGCCAGGCCAAAAATTTTTACCAGGCTAGTTTTTTTTGGTGGGCAGAAGTGGCTAAGTATTATGTTTTAATCAGTTTAAAAAACACAGTACTGGGGGGCTTGTTGGTGTAACTAAAAGTTAGTCAGTATTTGGGCCAGGCCCAATAAGAAGAAAGGCCCAAAGAGGGTAGACTTAGAGGCAAGATAGAGTAAGTGGTTTGGGTCAGTACTATCGGGTTAAAGAGATTTAGGCCGGTATAGAGTCACATGACCGGGTTAAGGGTGTTGGGCCAGAATAGAGGCATATAGCCAGGATGATAAGGCATTAGATAAGGGGCGGGGGTTTCAAATGTTAATGTGGCAGGATTCGTGCAAGACATTTAAGAGCATTTAGGCCGATGTCAGTTACAAGAGCATTTAGCCGGCGTCCGTTACACATGTGTTAAATCCTATTAATGGAGCTAGAATCATGGAGTCCCTTAATGACAATATATGGTCATAATGACTGTCCAACGGAAAAATCACAAAGCAGGTCTATATAAAGGTGGTAGTCGTCTCTTATCAAGATACGCATTTTCTTAGAACTTTAGCACTTGGTAGAATATATTTATCTATTATCTCTTACTGACTTGGGTGTTGGTATGGAACAGGAGGGATAGGCCCGCTTTACTCTTGTTTCTGTTTCCAGATTCAATACGTAAGGTTCACAGGGTCAAGTAAGCTCAATTCCTAGTCATAGAATTTAGGTACCACAGGGGTAACTTTCCTTGGGCAAATCAGTTCCATTACCCTCTTTTATTGGGGCTTTATAGTTGAAGGCTTCCGCATTTTTGGTCTATCTCTCTAGTGCTTTTTTGCTTTTTTTTCTTTTTTACTTTCTTGTTTATCTCTTATCTCTTACTTTCTTTCGGAAGTCGAGGTCTATGGCTTAGATATCTGACTTCTTGGCTTGTTTTTGTAGCTTACTGGGTAAGGCTTTCTGTTTCAAGCGTTCCTTTTTTCAGGTAATTTTTCTTGATTCGGGTCTGAGTGTTTGTCTTTTTCCCTTTCGGTGGTCTAGTCTGAGGATTTACGCGCATAATATCTAAAATACTTCCATCATTTCCCTTGGGCTACCGAGATTTTTACCCTTTTAGTCTATGGGAAGTATTCACTTGTAAGTGTTAACCTCGGTGGCCCTTTTAGTTTAATGAATACCTGTGAGTGTCATTAAGAAAGTGAAGGAACAAAAGGTTAAACACCAAGTTTGAAGGCCACTTTGACACCCAAAAAAGAAGAAAAATAGTTCAAAAAGAGTGAAATTTCTATTTTGATGTGACACTGGATGCGAGTCCCGTTCATCATCAAGGCTAGAATGGCCCCGAGCTATAACATCATCTTAAAATCAAAGTGAAATAGCCATTAGACACATTCAGGAAAATAAAAACTAGCCGTTACACAATAAAGAATAAGTAAAGCAAGCAGGGTTGCGATACTAGCTGCGAATTTGCACCTTCTGTCGCACTTAAGCCTTAGGCTAAAAGACCAAAGGAAAAGAAGAAGAAAGGAAGGAGCATCGATGCGACAGCCCGTGCGAAATTCACCACTTGCGAATATTGCTGGTCTTCTTTTTCAACTAGCCCTTAGAGCTTCATTTAGACTATTCTTTATATATTTCTAAAACTTTAAATGTTCATTTTGAACCCTGAGGAAGTTAGCCAACCTATCATACATTGAGAAATATCTAAGAGAAAATTATTTTATATTATTGTAGGATTTAGAGCAGACGTCAAGAAAGAGGCCTTTATGCCCACATTCAGTGTTGCTCATTGTAAACTCCATTAGTAGAGGCTTTCATCTTTGATAATGGAAAAGTGGGAAAAAGGCCTAAACATTTAGAAGTGTATTAGGCATCTTGTATATGAGAAAAAGTCATAAACTCTTGTATGTTTTAGTTGAACCGTAGATCCGCCCAATCCTGTTACTGAACCAATCTCGGTTCGGCTCCTACACAAAGAAATTTTTGGGCAAGGCGGGGCAAGATTCCAAAATCAATTTCATGAGGTCATCCCTAGCTCACACAAGCCAAGTCAGCATTTGCCAAGTCAATCCAAAGGCAAGTCTAATGAAATGCATTGCAAGGAGGAGGAAATGGTCAAAGGATGCAATCAACAAGCCTCTCGGCCATCCACTACTTCAAATACAAATTTGGCAGTTTCCAGAAACATTTATGGGAACATTTCTTGATCGATCTTGAAGCCTTTCCAACTTCCCTATCTGTCAAGTGGTTACGACAAAAAGAATTGTGGAGAAATGTATAAATATTTATTTTCTTGATTTAGAACATTTCAAAATGATTCCAAAAGCTTCTCAATAGATCCAGAATGCTCCGAACTATTAAGTGAAGTTTTCAGCACGTCCAAAAATGCATGCTACATCAAGATAGGCCGAAACCTGAGCATCACAGCTATTAATTTCGGCCAGCCCATTCACGAAATTCTCAACAAAATACAAGGGTTTTTGAGAAGGATTAGGTTTTGTGCATGTTACCTAATTCTTTTCATAGTTTAATTAGAGTTAGTCAGTTTCCATAAACTTGTTACAACTTTACTAACTCTAGTAGTTTCCAAAAAGGTTTCACTTCTTGAAATACTTTTGTCATAAGTTTAGAAGTTCTTTTCTATTATTTTAAAGGGAATTTCATCCATCATCACTACCATAAAGATGACGAATTTCTATTTCCAATTCCATGCTTCTTTTGGATTTGAAATTGTAAGGAATTACCAATTCCAGTTGGTTTCAACTTTTATCTTCTTTTTCCTTATTTATTTCTTGTAAAATTCGTGCACCCTATACCTATAAATAGGGCTTCTTGACTTTGTTATTATGCAGTTGATTTATCTGATAAAAAGTTAGTTATAATTTATTAAATCACTCACCTTTATTTAGGTTTAAGTAATTTGTATGCTTGTTAATTACTAAAAGTACAAGAACTATAGGCTATTAGATAATGCTCTATTTAATGCATGCTTTGTTTCGATTCTATGAATTCATCACTTGGTTCGAATTGCGTGTTTAATTTAACTTGTTAAATTATGAGTCTGCCAAATCCAAGGGTAAGGATTCTAGAAGTTTAAGAGCTGCATTTTGCAATCAGACTTTCCTTGGAAATTTTCCGCATTGAGTTTTTGGTTTTACAAGTTGAGATCAAGGGCTCACATCACAATTACCCATCCTGACCCACTATTAGTCCATACCCTAACCTTTCCCTTTCTTTTCAAATTAGATTTGGGTCATCCCAGACTCCTATTCTATGACGCCCCCAACCAGATCCCTCTTCCGGGGAACCATTCCTTCCAAGAAGTAAAAGTCGGTCTGGGGTTGAACGTCATTCAGGGTCTCACCCAATAATCGACACTGATACAAATAATAAATAGCATTTATAATTATTATCCCTGAAGGAAGTTACAATAAAACGTTACAGAAGAAAGTAAAGAAATTGTTTGAGAATAGTCATTGGCCAAATTATCCTCCCAAAATGTATCACCCTGTCTATTACAACATTTAAAAAATTTCCTCTTATACACATGCATATCGGCCTTACCACTAGGGCTACTTAGATCAAGCCTCTGTATTAACATAAATAAGAGGGGAAGGGGTGAGTTTAACTAAGCTCAGTGAGAGACCTCAGGGTTTAGAAAAATTCCCACCATAAGTCCTTAGGTAAAAAGTCGATCAAAGCAAGTAAAGCAGTTCATGCATATATCTATACATACAGATATACACATAAGTGGAAGAACTAGCATTAAAGTCAAGTAAGCCAAGTAAGTACAACACATGTATTGCAACGAGCATGGTAGTATAGATACAATCATCCATATGCAAATCGCGTTTGAGACACTAGACTCCTAGCAAGAAGATTTCTCAATCTAGCCTTCTTATATTAAAGTTAAATCAGAATCTATTCACGTTCGAGTTGGTTATGTATTGATTGTTTGCCGTTTCACCGCCCCCACGACAGCTGTATCAGTATAACTGGGTATGCTCGACAGCAAGAGTTTTAGATTATGACCTTTTTACTTTTGGGCCACTAGTGTTCCTCTCTATAGAAGGAGAGTCAACTAATTGTGATACGTACTTTTGCTTTCAAGCACTACATCACGTGCAATAAGCTACTATCTAGTCGTGCTAAAAACTTAGAGTCCGAGCCTCGTCTGGTAGGTCCTATGACCGTTTCACTCTTAGGTGATCATGGACACTTTAGCTTGCTTGATACATTTCTGCATACAATATGTGTTCCTAGATGTCATACAATTTATGACTAGGAATCATGCATCATCATTCATAGCAGACACGGCATGCTTTTGAACATTTAAAAGCATACAAAATTTCAAGGAGGCATCTTATCATGGCAATTCTAGCATGGTACATAGTAATTATATCATAATATTACTAAGTCAAAAAGGCACGTAACTGATATCATACATACTTAAGAGAAAGTAGTACAAAGAAGCAGGCATGTTGTGAGGCGTGGGAAACATATAAGTACACAAAGACTACGTAGATAGTTCATTTCAGTTTTATGAAACTAGCGAGTAATCCCTCACCTTGAAATAGTGAGATTGGGTTTGTGTCCTAGTTTTCGTTAACTATTGATCAATGGTCAAGATTAACTCCTGAGATTAACATTACGTGTATTAAATAATCGTTACTTGAGGTTTGACTTTTTGGGTCAGGTTGATTTTTGTTCAACTAAGGTTAACTTTAACTTTAACTTTGACTTTGACTTTTGGGTCAACTTTGGTCAACTAGGGTTGACTTGAGTTCCGGTTATTAACCCAAGGGTTTGTGATGAGGTCATCTAAAGTCAACACTCGACTTCTCAGAAGGGTACAAGTCAACAAGTGGTTGAGAAGGTTCAGAATTGACAGATGGGTCCTCACAAATCCATTGGAAAGAACTTTGATCCAAAAAAGGAGAAATGGGCCATTAAAATGGAGTCAAGAAGAAATATCACGACATGCCATTTCCTAAGTTACCAGCTGAAAAGAAGATGCTTGGATGTTTAATAAAAGTCCTGAAGATAATTAAATTTTCTTGATTTTCATTAAATCAGTCTTGAGTTAATTTTATTCCGAAAGATTCTAGAAGACTCGAGAAGGATCTAGAAGATTTACGAAGAATGAAGGAAATCACAAAAGTGGAGATTCTTGTGAGTACACTTTATTTTCTTTCCTTGTTTCATAAATTCCTTAATTTTAAATTGGGATTTTTCTAAAAATAATTCTTGCATGTTTTCTTTTAGGAATAAGTAGATTTCCCTTTTTATTATCTTTGTTAATTCTTTTAATTTTCTTTAACTCAAAATCGACCAAAGCTTCACCATTAATTAGCATAACCGACTTTTTAAGTTAGGTAGGAATTAGGAAGGTTTGGTTTCTCCCAACTTGGTGAGATAACCGAAATTAACTAATTAGAAGTTAGGTAGGATTTTGTTTCCTTTTCCTTTTCTAGTTTCGTAGGAATAGAATTAGGCAACTTAATTACCTTTTCCTTATGGGATTCAAACTACTTGTTTCCTTTTCTTATTTGTAAAAGGTGCACAACTCCCTTCTATTTGAAGGGGTATTGGGAAAAATTAACTTAACAAGATTAACATTATAAATTCAGATAAATTGTGGGTTATACAATTTTAAGCTTTGAGCTTTCAACCTTTGGGTTTGGGTAATGTTCCATGGGAACTTATAATTGTTCATTAGTGAACTTGTGATAGATTCATTAGTGAATTATTCTTCCTTTTAGATTTAGCTAAGAGTAGCTTGATTTCAAAGGGGTTTTCGAAATACATAATTAAGTTAGGTGTTCAACTTAGTTTGTGAGGTATTTTTGATAAATCATTAGTTTCTTAATTCAAGAGTGAATTCAAGAAGGTGGTTTAAATCAAAGACATCAAGTTAATCTCCGACTTAGCAGATTTTGGGATTTCGCAACATGATTCAACTGAGAATCAGCATCAGGTCATTCCTATCCTCCTGAACAGTTCGCACGCACAGGATTCAAATAAATTTAAGGAGAACTCGAGAATTAAAGCAGAGCATGTTCGTGTATTACATTGAGGCCCAATAATGCTACATGACCCAAGTCTATACCAAAGAGATCCAGTAGTTGATATCGTTGGGCCTATGACTCTCAGACGGACCATGAAAGAGCATATCTTAAAAACCTTGTCCAGATTTGTAGCGAACAAGCCTTGCTGACAACTAAAAGCAACACCCTGGAGAATAATGCCGGGAAGAGCAGAAGCATAATTTTGTTCAAAATCTTTGACGAGAATGTGCCTACCAACCCTTCCCATTGAGAAAATAGTCGTTTTCTTAAAATTCTTGAAGATGCTAGAAGGTTCTTGAACTTTCAATAGAGACATTTCTTGAAGTTCTTGATTTTCTTTAAAATCTTGAAATTTATATTTTGCTGAGTCTTGAAAATCTTGAAGCTCTTGATTTTAACTTTTTGTAATTATTTATGAAGATCCAAAACGTTCAAGAAGCTTCCATAATCATCTACGTCATAATGCAACATCATTGGGCTGAAATCCTAGTTCGCCCATGTCACCAAAGTTCGGCCACATACTCTTGTTTGCTAAGGGATTCCTTCCTTGTTAGGGATTAGGGTTGAGTATAGATTGGATTTGGGCATATGTGCTAATCTTACTTCTAGTTAGTTACAAGTTTGTTAGGTTGTTATAAGGTGATTACAACTTAACTAGACTTTAGTAGTTTCAGAAAATGACTTCTTTCTTGAACTCCTTCTTATGATTAATTTCGGTTACTTAAATTCATTATAAATTTGGCCAAGTACAATGTACCATGTAGCCAAAAATAGGTAATTACCAAAACCTAGTTACTTTAGGTTTGGTTCGTAAGAAACCAAACTTTTGATTGGTTTCCAATTCTTTATCTTTTTCCTACTATTTTTAGGATAAGAATTTGACTATCCTCCTCCAAATAGGTTGGCCGAATTCAGCATTACTTAATGAATTTATGAGCTCAAGTAATTTGTATGCTTGTAATTTACAATAAGTCTCGAAACTATAGCTTTTAGGTAATTGCTCTACCTAATTGTGTTTTAATTTCAACTCTTTTATTCTTTCTTGTTTAGAATTGTGTGTTTAAATTAGCTTAGGTTAATTTAGTTGTCTACCGAATCAAAGTTAAGAATTTGAGAGGTTAAGAGCTACGTCGTGTGAATCAGACTTTTCTTTGCAACTTTTTGCATCGTGAACTCAGACCCACATTAGTTTGGTTTAGGATTTGAGTCATATTGGTAAAAATCAAGTGGTTCCTGTTCAAGTGGTTATAGTCAACTCAAGTGGCTCAGGTCAGGTCAAGTGTTTTAGGTCAGGTCAAGTCAAGTGGTCAAGCGAATGCAAGTTTTGGGTCAACTAATTCATGCTCAAGGGTTAGGTCAAATGGCTAAGGGTTAGAATCAAAGCCTATGGTTAAGGGAAAGCTGGGTCAGGTCAACTGGGCAGGTTTGAAGTCGAGCTCTGAAGGCTATTCGACACCGAAGCTTTTTTTGCTTCCTCAAGAACAGGCCTCGAAGTCGAGCCCCTTTCAACCCTGGGTTCGAACCATTTATGGTTCAGGATGCTAAATTTAGGTTTCTTTTTAATGTGTTTCCAAAACATTTTTGTCAATTCTAAAAGCATGCATTCCAAGTGGGACATACATACTAAAGATTCATTCTTTTACCTCACCAAAATAGCCACTTCTTATCGATTAAAATTAAGTTGTAACAATGTTTGAGACATGTCTCCAAATATGCATATTATGGCTTTTTCCATAATTCAAATGTCCAGATCTACGTGTTTTACTATATTTTAACTAGATACAATTTATCTATACCATATTAACAAGTAAAGAACACATATAAAACCTAAGAACATGTTTCTTACAAATTAAACATGCAACCCATTAATTTTTCTATACACTACAAGAAAAGACTTCTTTAGAGACGCCACCAAAATTGTCTCAAATAGTGCATTTACTGTCTCAAAATGATTTTTGAGACAGAAAATGCGGCGTCTCCTTTGCGGCCGTCGCAAAAGAAATTTAAGACAGTAAATCTGTCTCAAATAGTTTTTGAGACAGATTTTCATCTGTCTCAAAAGTATTTGAGACAATTATTTTTCTGTCTCAAATACTATGTCTCAAGTTGTTAAAAATTGAGACACTTAATTAAGACAATAATATGCTGTCTCAAATAGAATTAGAGACAATAGTTTTATGTCTTTAATATTGCGTCTTGAATATTTATAGTCTCAAATAGAATTAAAGACAGTAGTCATTTTGTCCCAAATATCATGTCTTATTTTGTTATGGGCTAGAGACACTAAATTGAGACGGCAATAATTCATCTCAAATAAAAAATAAATATCGTAAGTTTGCTAATTTAATAACTAATAAACACTACTATTTTATAAACAAAAATAGTCTCCAAAATATAAATAAATATTTACAACTGCACACTGTACTTGATACAATCACTAGACATCTAAATTCCATGTGTATTTTATAAGCGCGAGACATTACTTTGATAAAAGCTAGAAAAGATAGTTGATTAATATGATATCTAAATAGTTTAATTGTTTCATAAAGAAAACATTGGCTGCTATCTTTGGAAAGGCTAAAAAGTGTCGAGCAATAAAATAACGTATGCAAAAGTTCCAGAGTCTAGAGCTGACTTCCATCCATCAATTCATCTTAAGAGTCCTGAGAAAAACAATAAAGAGTTTTCAATAAGATTGTCTACAAACTTCTGTTATTTATGACATTTACAAACATCTCAACATAGTTTAGCTATATTGAATCCCTCAAGCATACTATAAGGAAACGCCTAACTAAGCAGTTATGAAAGAACCTATGAAGAAATAACGAAGTAATTCACCTGATAGAGCTCATATCTCCAATAGGCACGGGAACACCCATTTGAATCATTGTTTGAAGCACCAACATCGGAATAACATTTCCCTTTCTAACAAAACTTGCTTATCATGTACTCACATATAACTGAAATAGAAAGAAATGTAGCTTTGAAAGAACATAATTGACCAACAATTACCTTATCTCTGTTGTTCTCATACTCCAAAAAATGTCAGCAAACCTTCTATGATTTTTGGGCCTATAAATAATAACAGTTATGAAAGAAATTAAATTTTTTCAAAAGAAAACCAATACTGACAAACAATAAGAAATAACAATCCATAAATATACCTTCTCATCATACTACAAGCATAAGTAACCAGCATTTCACCATTGACATCATGCACATCAATATTGTCAGGATGTTGCAAGATAAACTAATATCATATTAATGCAATTCAAGCATACTCCTAGGCGAGAACATCTTATATAATATAAGAGGTTCACCTAAGCTTTAAAGCATAGATCTCATATAACATATGGAAAAACACAAATTTAGGTGACCTATCCATTAACATAGCTTCCAGAGAAAGTGTAGTAAGAAAGCAGTAGACGTGTTCTTAATTTAAGGTTGCGATTAAAACAGTTCTTTTTAGTCAGTGAAAATACTCACATGTATCATCAACATCCTCTAAACGTAAGTTGGATCTGCATTAAAATTTAGAACATTCATTATTAAGAATTCTATTGATGTCTCTAACAAGAAAAGTTTCTCCTTTTCAAATTTACACAACAAATGTATTTTCAGGGAGGATAAACCTCAATGCACTTTCCTAACACATTCTGAAACATTTAGGATCTTTTACATGAAATTAAAACTTACTCAGTTACACATGTATTAGAACAATGAAACCTATTCTTTATTTATTAAACTATAATACATAATCACCTGACTCACATGTTGTAGTTACTTGTATGGATTTAAACTTACTAAACACTTTAAAAGGGCTAAAAGCATTCATAGGAAACATGAAACAGAAAAAAACATGAAAAGTTTCCACAAAACTCATTTTCAAAACAAAGTACACTATCTTCTCTTTTCTTAAACTTAAATATTTAAATTTTAAGTTCAACAAGATTCCACTCTAAAGTTCAGATTTTAGAAAATTCAACACACTTTTAGAAACATTTTTAAAGTCACAAGGCTCACTTTTTAACCATGTTTTAAGTAAGCGCATGTTCCCTATAGTTGAGAAATAATCCATTTGAGATCATATTTGGATCAAAGATGCAAAAGTAGTCCTGGAATCAAACTTTAAAATTTCAAAACTTTGTGATAGCCCAATAAAGTTAAAACATGTTCAAACCAATATTGGTTTGAACATCAATTGGACTTTAACAGGGTATCACTGTACACCAAAATGTCTACAATTATGACTTTTAAGAAATTTTAGGTATATTTAACAGGTGAAAATTTATAAAGAATTTTATTTCTAGACAAACTAACAGAACCCCCTATAAATAGCAAGTACAATTATTAACAAGCGCAAGAAAAACCCAAAATATAGATACTTTATCGTATTAAAATAGCAGTGGAAGAACAGCAAAATCATTCTATATATCTATAGAATGAATATGAAACTCACAATTTCTCAACACCACTTACTCCCATAACAACAATAGCTTTTCCTATTAAGTAGCCTACACAGGAAATCGTCTGAAATTAACAACAATCAAAGAAAATTTAGCATTCAGATAATTCAGTGCACCATAAATTTCAGGGTTGTATATATATAAGAGCAGAATCACACACCACCTTCATATCTAAGAGCCATTCTGCACAAAATAGGCAGACAAAATTGGTTGATCAAATCTGAAATCATGAGGGCATTGCAAAACAATAAACATCAGAAATGCTCTATCTTGTAGAACAGAAACCCACAATAAATATAAGCAAACAAGGGAAGCTATAAAAATCCTAATTTACAAGAACTAAGCACTGATCAAGGAACAAAAGTATGAGTCTGTGACCCTTTGATCGACCATTCAAGACTAATTTTTTGAGAACTCCATTTGCTATGAATATACCTAAAATATGAACAAAATTTTTACAACATGAAAAATATATAACGTGGGATCAACAAATGACAGCAGCCAAAAGAATAGGAGAGAGGCATAAAACACTTTCAACTATATCAAAACTGCAAATAATAAAATAATCTTGTGTTGGTGGCCCTAAATTTAATCGACCCCTTAAAAGGGGAAAATCTATTCCGCAAAGAAGCTATAATGCAACACGGTGTAAACGAATTATCGAGCTTAACAGTACATTTGGAATACAAAACCAATCGAATTAATTGAACAGAGTTACTCAATCTGAGCTCAAAAGAGGTTTATGGGAAAACAAAAATTTACAAGTCACCAAAAAAGAAATCAAATTTTAACCGTATATTTACCAATCAAGCATTTCACAATAATTAGAGACAAATCAAATCTTTAATCTAGGGTGAGGAACTACAACCTGTCACAGATTTGGAGTTGCTCAATCATGGTGGACATTCTGATCTTTTCTGCCTCCGAATACTATCGATTTCCCTTGTCATCTTCTTTTCCCTTTCGATTGATTTCCACCAGGAGGATCTTCCGTCTCTCTTTGCTCTAAAAACAGAGCAATTGTAGAATGTATTACAGACCAACCCTTAAAGATTGTCTGATGATCGCTTAAGTGATGAAAGATGGACGGCCTGAATTATTTTTAATCAGCTTAGGTGTGGGTTTCTCTTGCTGCAGTACGGTGAAAGGAGGAGAGAATAGATTGGGAGAGAACAGGTGTGGTTTTCTGCAGGAAGATTCAGGGAAGGGCAAGAGGGATGTGTGTTTGTTGGGTTAAATTTTTTCCTTTGCGGTTGTGGAGTCATCGAGGAAGAGAGATTGGTTATGTGAGAAAAGGAAGGGGGAAGAGAGGGACGTGGGTTTTGGGGAGGAGGAGGCAAGTGTTTTGCTTTTCTCTGATCTTTTCTATACTTGGTTTTATCAATTTTCTTCCCATTAATTTAGTTTCATACATTAATCAAATCTATTAATTTTAATAATCTTATAAATAGGTCTTCTTCTAATTTGTTTAATCTCAATTTGATCCTATAAACTTTCACTATTCTTTATAAACTTAATTAGTTTCTTTAATTAAAATTTTCTAATACTTAACTAAGTTTAATTGGAAATTTTTATTCTTAGCTTAAAATTTCTAATTTATAATTTTGACATTTTTTTTATTATTCTAACTTTAAATTTTGATCTTTAACTTGAGTTTAGTTATCGATATTTTTAATCTAATCGGATTATTAAATCATAAACTTCATATTCAAAAAATTAATTTTTAAATTACCTTATAAAATTTAATACTCAAAATTTAGGAGGTACTAGTCATCTTAGTGAGTCAACTCGGAAGAGTTATTATTCCTATATAGTTGACTTGCTTCGTGAAGTAGGCATGCCATATTTAGAATGTTTTGGGAGTAAAAAGGTTACCTTAGTTCGATTAACTTCTGACAAAGAAATGAATGATTTCAAATTTTTGGTGGAAAAGCATAACACTTCAATCTAAAAGAAGGATAATGAACTTAATATTTTGACAAGAAAAAGGGGTCTTGAAGCCATTGAAGGATACAAATTTTCGATTTTGAAGTTTCCTATTGAGTTTCCCACTTTTATGGTCCTTAGTTTATTATGTGTCAAATTTTTATACTGTCTTCAATAATTATCTCAATTATTTACATTTAAGACAGATTATTTTTTTTATCTCAATTTAATTATCTTAGTTAATCAGGTTGAGACAATCTTTCTTACTGTCTTAAATGAGTATCTCAATTAATTTCATTTGAGACAAATTATATTATCGTCTCGAATAAGTATCTCAATTAGTTTTTTATGAGACAACACTCTAACATCCGTCTCAATTATTGTGTCTCAATTTAATTATTGAGACAGTTATTATAACTGTCTCAAATTGATGGCATTTGAGACGATTTTCTTATTCTGTCTCAAAGATTCGTCTCAAATACATGTTTTCTTGTAGTGATAAGCTTATAAACCATTATTTTTTCTATGCTTTCTAATTCAATCTACAAATCATAACTACAGGCTTACCGAAGTCCTTAAAGTACCACAAACAATCAGCAAGGGTTTGGACATGATGAATTATAGTAGTGATGGTGACGGTTTCCAGCGGCGGTGGTGGTGTGTCCAAAAATGAGTAAGTCATTGGGTTTGACCCAATTGTAGAAAGAAGCCCATTGAAAAATAATGACATGAACTTGGTCGGGACCCATAAATTTACCAGTTCCATAGAATGTAACAAAATTGGCTTATAGGGCATTCAGGAAAGGTTATAAGACATAAAGGATAATGGAGAGATAAAGGGGTAGCAAGTTTTGTGGGATAACGAATAAAGGGGAGGACATTTGAACCATTAAATGTACTAGAGTTAGTGAAAGAGTAAAATTAGCAAGAGTTAATAAGGCTAAAGTTGTGTGGTTCAGTCAAAGGGTAAACATGTAAAAGGGCAGTCTCTTGCTACTGTTACAAAGTTTACAGGTGTGACACCCCAGATCCAGCACCCCTCATACAAGGGGTTGGCTTCACACCAGGACTCAAAACTGGCAGAACATGATAATAATTTTTTCATTTGTTATAATAAAGTAAAACTTACACAGCCCTATAGTACATGAGTTATCAGAGTATGAGCCCCTCTAAACAATCCCGCTTCTAGCCATATCCAAAGTTTCCAAAACTCCAGTGATCCTAGTGAGCATAATCATCTTCGTACCAAAGATCTGTTATAAAATTTTGAAACAGAAAACAAGAAAACAGGAAAATGGAATGAGCCCTTGCCCAATGAGAGTCCACCATTTTCGCAAACATTTATCTCATTGCAAATATTACCCATGCATACAATTCAAGCATATCCTAACATATAGCAATCATGACTCATGCGGGATTCATATATAGAACATAAGGAGAATGAAGGGCAGTCATTTAAAGTTCTACATGAATAGTAAATGAACTAGCCAGTTCATCTCGAGAATAAGGGACGATCGTTAGAGTGTATATGTACGCTCAACGATGGCCAACTTATCTCAGCATACATAAAGAGGATGAGGGGTGTTCGCCAACGTGTACATGTATGATGAACGAAAGGCCAGTTCACCTCAGCATAATCATAAATGTGCACATAGGTACCATATTCTCCATACCGCCAATACATGAGTTAGCTGTAGCTGAATAATAATTATCTCAATATTATAAACGCAGATGATCTAGACGACCAAGCCCTATGCTAGCTCGTGGGATCAAATTGTATCAACATAATGGATCCGACACAACTTATGCTCATATAACTGAATCAGTTCACAAATGAAAGTACAACTGAAACATAACATGTATATATGTATTCCAGCCGGTAAGTAAACACAACTGGTAGTTTAAAATCAAAAAGCATTTCACACATTTTTTGCAAATATTTCAAAACATACCGCAAACAAGATTTAGTGCAGTTCAATTATTAATTGCATTAGAATGGGATCCATTTTCAGTGATAAACTCACCGAAAATGATAAACTCTCCTCGGTCCAAAGATCTAAGCTCACTTACTAGCTATCTAGCAGATTTGCATATATTTCAAGTTCTGGCCATTTAGTAATTACCTCTAATCAATAGAATTCTAATTTCTAACTTATTCTGGAATTTTACTAAATAATGGCATAATGGTAATATTTACTTATCTTTCCATAAAAGATAGACATATAAAGAAATAAGTTTTTTAGAATTATCTCACTTGAAAATAACTATGAAAACATAATAATTATAACTTTTAAAGAAAATATAAGTTTGGTGCCGTAAAACTTAAATTTACTTATTTTCTTAGTTAGAAAGAATTTATAACTTTTAAACATTATTTCTAATTCATTTTACAAATATTCCAAAACTTATAAAATTAATACTTAAGAAAATAAAGGTGTAAAATCCTTTAAATATTCATTAAAATAAATTTAACAAAACTTTATAAAAGGATTTATAACAAAAGAACTTGAAATTGTGGAAAATCATTTTTCCCTATTTTGAAAGACACTGGATTGGTTTTGCTTGATTTATAACTGGCTAAAACTGGTCCATTATTTGCAAAACAGTCCTTACTAATTTCAATATCTTAAAAATTGGCAAAACTCATTTTCAATCAATTTTTCCCGATTGAAAATTGGCCAAAACCAACTGGAATTGGTTTTTCCCTTTTTCAAGTGGTTTTTCCCGATTCCTTTTGGGCATGAATCAGTTTTCCCCAATTCTGAATCGGCTAAAATCGATTCGTGCCCAGAAAACTTGATTTCCAAGTTTTCTTTCGGGTTTGCAAAAAAAATCTCTAAAATTCCATTTCTTCCATTTTCTTTTGCCTAAAATCCATTCTACAACATTCATGCATCATTCCTAATACTTAATGACTAGATTTTCCATAATAATTTCAAGATCTAAACAAAAAAAATTCATAGAAATTCCTAAAACTTCAGAACTTGAAAATATGCATTATTTCCTAAAAAGTAACCGAATATTACATTGAATTCCTTACCGATACATTCTGAACTCCTCCTAACAATGAATCCATGGCTTCAAAATCAATTCCTAGCGTCGAACTTCGTTCCAAGCTTTTCCTTCCTTTCCTTTCTTCTTTCTTTATCTTCTTCTTCTTCCTCTTCTACTTGCTCCTAGTTTTTCTAGTTTGGTTTTGATTTTGGCCGAGTTTGGGCATAAGGAAATGGTGAAGGAAAGGGTATTTATAGGTAGAGTTTGCCTAATATGCAAAAAGGCTCGAATTTATCTTCTTTTTTTTTTTCCTTTCAGGCACACAATCGGTTTTTCCCGATTGCTCAATCGGTAAAACCGATTAGAATCGATTTTTCCCGATCAAGAATCGGTTAAAACCAATTCATGAGGTGGTACCAATTGATTTTCCCAATTGTGAATCGGTTAAAACTGATTTGTTACGCGGTGGTAATTTTTTATTATTTCTCCAATCGGTATTATCGATTGGTGAATCGATTAAAACTGATTCATCCCAAATTCTATCCATTCCAATTGGTTTTACCCAAATATAAATCAATTAAAACCAATTGAACTCAAATCATATCTTCTCCCAATCGATTTTACCCAATTGGGAAATGGGTAAACCCGATTCACACACTTTTTATTATTTTTCATTTATTTTACTAATTTTCTTATCATCTAATTCTTATTTCTGCAAATTCCTTAAATATTTTCAATCATAACCTTCCTAGATACATCATATATTATGAATCAAAGTTATCAAATTAATTCAGATAGATAAAGATTTGAAATCGAAGTAACGAAATTCTTTTGAAATAAAATATTTTATAAAGTTTATTAAAGAAAATAGTTTTAGACTAAAATTGTTTTAAAATAATTCTTATATTCTAATAAATGTTCATAAAATATTATTAAATATCTCGATATATTTTTGAGGTGAATTCAGATGCTAAAATTTTATAGGGTCTCACAGCAGGTATCCCACTAAACATTAATAAGGGGAGCCAGCCATTAGCCAATAACCAGTGGGTTACCGCAGCCAACCTTTAAGCTGGGTCCCGTGAGAAACCTGAATTAGTTATGGAGCTGGGTTCCACGAGAGACTAGAATCAGTTACCAAATCAAGTCACATGGTCAAAATGAGACATAAATGATCTTAAATATTAGTGCTGGCCATCGAGAGATGTTAAGACCATCATGTGGTCATAATGGGACATAAGTAGTCTTAAATGCTATGTTGGTATAAGGAGGAGTCAAGACAAATAACAAAGGAGCTGGAATAATTGGATCCCTTAATGGTAATAACCGGTTATAATGAGGCAACCTAACAGTCAAATCTCAAAGAAAGTCTATATAAAGTTGTTAGTCAATTTTTATCAAGGTATGCAAATTTTTTACTAGCTTATGAACTTGTGTGTTATACTTAAGACTTATCGTGTTACTAATTTGATCATCGAAGTTGGATAGGTGGGATAGCCCCCTTTTCACTCTTCTCCAGTGTAGGTTCATAAATTTTGTCACTCGCCCTTATACTTATTGAAGCCTTATCGGGTCAAGGAAGAATCTTCTGGGTTCCATTCCAGATACCATTTTCCTTGGGCATTTTGTGTTTTATCAACTGGCGTCATTTCTGGGGAACATTTGTTTGAACAATTCATTAAATGTCCTTCACTACAGAAGAAAATTTGTTGAAGAAATGGCACAAGGTACTCAAGAAGTCTTTTCTTCCGCCATTGTCGGCACTCCGATCCCCATGGTTCCCACTACCTCTATTGTTACCTCAAATGCTGAATCTTCTTCTCAGATAGAATAAGAGCAGCGGGCACAAGAGGTTTTTACTAGCTTTTTCCATTCCTGGAAGGTTTTGCTCCAGCACATCAAGAGTCCATCAGTCGAAATAAGAATAAGGGGACTTCAAATGGAGGGTCCTCTCAAGGGGGTCCCATCACTTCTACTACACCTAAATTTATCCACATTGAGGATCCCCCAACTACTCAGATAGGATTGGGGTTCCAGTAGCCATGAGGTTACCCAACTGGGGGTGGGGGTTCACTGCAACATCATACAACATCAATAGTTAATCAGGGATCGACATGTGAGAGTCCTTTTTGGGGTTAGTGGGGTTCCACCTACATATAATACAATCACTCATAGTATGGTTTATGGTAGTCAAGGTGATGAGGGCATCCCCAGAAACACAAGTTCATGTACAAGCCAGCCATAGAGAGACGGATCCGTAGCAGCTCAAAGCCCATATCAGAGGGATCCATTAATCGATATCATTGGGCCTCTCACCAGAACATGGTAGAAAGAAGTAGAGAATGCACTCCGCATCTTCGTAATTACAAGCCGAACAGAAGCCTAAAAGATATCAGAAGGTAGAGCCTTGGATAACCCAAGTCAGAAGGACAGAATGGTCCATGTCTTTAAAATTATAGGAGATGTGCGGCCCATGCTCATCTAGGAGTAAAGTTCAAGGGATTTCTTGAAGTTATTGAAAGGTTTCTTGAACTTCTTGAAATGGATCTTGATAAATCTTGAGGTTTTTAACTTCTTGGTTTATTGAGAGAATTATTAGTTGTGAATCTTGAAGAATTGCAAGAATCTTAATTTTCGGCATTTCTAACAGGTTCAAAAAGCTTCTCATTATGTCCGGAATCATCTGAACTATGTGGTGAAGTTTTCCTACTTCAAATCTCAACTCTACAATGCTACATTCAGAAGGCCAAATCGATCAGCAGTCAGGCTTCCCCAATTCAGCCACCTGCTACATGCCTCTGCCAAACCACAGTATTGCTAGAGTTAAGTTTTAAGTGTTTGGACAGGATTAGGATTTGTGCATGTTTCCTAATTATATTCCTAGTTTGTTAAGGTTGTTAGAAGGTTGTTACAAATTTTACAACTAACTGATTTCCTTATTTCTTTGTTTCCAAAAAGGTTTCACTTCTTGAATCCTTATTGCAATAGGTTTCCTTAAATTTTTCCAAGGGAATTTCGATTTTTCCCTTTCTTTGAGGTGGCCAAAATTTCCAACCAAGTTGTCATGCTCTTTTTGGTAGCTTGCTTTCTTGTAGGAATACCAACTCTAGTTGTGTTTCGAATTTCTTTTGTTTCTTAATTAGTTTCCTTCTACACTCAAGTAAACGCGTGCAACTTCTTCTATTTAAATAATAACAAAGCATATTATAGAATTTGAATTGTTATATCTTGTGAGGTTAATCCTTAGCTGTAGAATTCTTATTTTGCACTTGTGTAATTTGCATGTTAATGTCTAGATAACATAAGTGAGACTATAGAAGATTTAGGTTTCTTACTTCACCTAAATTCTGCTAGTTTCAATTCGTCAATTCTTGTTAAGTTATAGCTAAATTAGTTTATCTCACTATATGCTTTACTTGTAGTTTTTGAATCTCCTGCGTAAGTAAGATTGTGCTCTTCAACGATCCACTTTCCTTGGCAACTTTCCGAACTGTGAGGACTTCTTCGAATAACTCACATCAAATTTTGGTATCAGAGCCAAGAAAGATTTTTGTTGGGAGAAGGCGGCTAGAGTAACATAGCCAAATCAAATATCAGGTGATTTCTTCCTTTCGTTAATTAGCAAGACAAAGGGGGGTAGACGTTTCCTGCCTGCAAAGTTTTTATGTATGTCACTTAGATTTTGTCGGGGATAATCGTCTATTTGTATGCTGAATCTTTTGTTGGATTATCATTCTTGCTGAAAAAAAAATTAAAAGAACGGAAGTAGAAACAGGAAAAGAAACAAGTTTGAGAATAATCGCAAAAAAGGGCTGTTGAAAAAATAAATAATTAAATTTCATCTAGAAACCCCTAGAGCTATTTTTGAAAATACCTGTAGGCTTATTTTGGGAAAAGTTTGGTCTCACTAGGGCTTGGGAAGAATCGCAAGGGTCCTACGATTCAAGGGTGGAATCCTGCGATAAGGGTTAGGCCTACGATAGGGCGAATCCTACAATCTAGCCTGCGATAAGGGGGGATACTAGCAATTAGGGTTAGGGTTTAACGGTTTCTTGCCCTAATTGCAATTCTCTTCTATTTGGTGTTGTAACTTTAATTTTGGTATCTTGAACTGCCTATCTTGTGATTCTTGAAAATATATTGAATTGCCTGATTGGTAGCACCTTGAAAAGCGCATGCCCTAAGATTAAACTGCTAGAATTACAATTTTGCCCTTTGTGAATTGATTGTGATTTCAGTTGCCATCTTTTTCCTCTTAGCCGTAACTTCTTTGTTCAATTTTATGCAATTAGGAGTTAAAAATATTTAGTGGGACAGCTTGTTTAGATTACTTGTCGCATATTGGGTAGTTCCTAATTTTGTTCAAGCCTGCTATTATTCTTTGCTTCTATTCATTCTTGAATTTGCCCTGCAAAATTGCCTAAACTAATTTTCCTTTAAATCGATTTGCTGAAAGTGAGGGCTTATCCCCGAATTTCCTTCTTGTGCACTTCATATCTGAATTGATCTATAAAACCTCTTTTCTTTTAATCCTTAAAACTAAAAGTAGGGATTCTAGCATTCCTTACTTTCAAGATTTTTCTATTGTTTTCCTAAGTGTTACTTGTGTGATTTCGACATTATGCTTTATTACTTTGTGCAAAGTTTGTATCACCCCAAAAGAATAGGGAGGTAAAAGGCAGAGTGTAAATCATTACAAGGGTAAGCTAGCCCAAGAACGATACATTGGGAAGTGAGTAGTTTTTAGGACAGGATACACCAGGGGGATAGGGGGTGAGGAGGTTAATTTCATATATTTCAAACTTGTCTTATACAAGAATTTCTCTCACAATAGGAGTCATGGACTCGAACTAAATCCAAGCTTTGACTCAAAGGACGACTGCCTTCCGTACATGAGTTAAGATCAATGGGAAGGTAGCCATCCTCACGATCGACGGGGGTAGCTGCTCCAACCTCAACAGCAACTTCTTGGCGGAGAAGTTGTTGCTACAATCCTACGATCACCCTGCACCGTACGAACTCAAAGGTCTCAATAACGCTGACGGCATACCAGTTACACAATTGGTAACCGTTAACATAGAGATAGGGCATTTCAAAACTGAGGCTCTCTGCCACATGGTCCCTATGCACACCAGTCACATCAGCTAGGTGCCCTTGGCTCTATGACTAGAAGGCCCAACACGACTACGTAGCCAACACTTACACCATTCACAAGTGCCAAGCACTTTACTCTCCAACCGATACCACCCCCGAAGGTCAAAGCCTAAAGTTCCAAAATGTTGGCTACTTTTGAGCGATGGGATATCGAGAGGGAGGGTAGGAAATACAACTTAAGTGTAACGTCGGCACAAATTGAAAGACCTACCAAGCACTCTAGTTTTTATGCTAGTGCATAGAACGTTGAGAGTGAATTAGGGCAAGGGGGCTTTGTTCTTGTTCTAATCAATGTTGATCTAGACACCCCAGTAGACACCATCCTACAGAATCTCTCATCCGAGCTACAGAAAGTGCTGAGAAAATTTGGAAATGTGTTTCCTGAGGAGCTCCCTGCCGATGCTCTACCCATTCGGGGAATTGAACACCAGATCAACCTCATCCCAGGGGTAGTGATTCAAAACCATCCATCCTACAAAGCCACTCTTGAGGTAATATAAAAGCTACAATGACAGGTGGACAAGCTGCTCACCGACGGTAGGTTAGGAGAATCTTTAAGTCGTTGTGCTGTACCTGTCATTCTTGTTCCCAAGAAAGATAGTAGTTGATGAATGTGTATGGACTGTAGGGCCGTAAATAAGATAACCATTAAGTATAGGCATCCTATCCCTAGGCTTGAAGATATGTTAGAAGATTTATGTGGTGCATGCATATTCTCTAAAATTAACTTAACACAAGGCTATCATCAAATCAGGGTAAAGGAAGGGGATGAATGGAAGACCACTTTTAAAACTAAATTTGGTTTATATGAGTGGATAGTTATGCCCTTTGGCCTTACCAACGTCTCCAGTACTTTCATGCACCTAATGAACCATGTGTTACGCAAATTCATAGACAAATTTGAGGTCATTTATTTTGATGATATATTAATAGATAGCCCTATGAAACAACACATCACTCATGTTAAAATGGTTCTTCTTGCTTTACGTGAAGATAAATTGTATGCTACCCTGAAAAAGTGTACCTTCTATGTGGAACAAGTTGTTTTCCTAGGTTTTGTTGTTTATAAAGATGGCGTTAAGGTTCACGACGCCAAGGTGAAAGCTATTATCGACTGGCCCATGCCTAAGACTACCTCAGAGGTACAATCCTTCCATGGACTGGTAAGTTTCTAGCGCCGATTTATCAGAAACTTCTCTGCCAAAGCCGCACCACTCAATGATCTGGTCAAGAAGAACGTACCATTCTAGTTGAGTGCCACCCAGGATGAAGCTTTTGCCCAGCTTAAGTACAATTTTAACTCATGACCCTATGTTAGCCTTACCTAACTTTGATAAAATGTTTGAGCTTGAGTGTGATACTTCAGGTATAGGTATTGGCGTAGTGCTCATGTAGAAGAATAGGCCCATTGCCTATTTTAGCGAAAAGATGAAGAGCGCCACCTTGAACTACCCCACGTATGACAAGGAGCTCTACGCCGTGATCCACGCCCTCGAGAATTGGCAGTATTACTTGATGGAAAAAGAATTCATAATCCATACGGATCACGAATCCCTGAAGTACCTCAAGGGGCAAGGAAAGCTGAACAAGAGACATGCCAAGTGGGTGTCATTCCTCGAATCATTCCCCTATATCCTTAAGTACAAGAAAGGAAAGGACAACATTGTCGCCGATGCACTGTCCCGAAGATATGAAGCCCTCGTATTTCTGGATCACACGCTACTATTGATTATCTTAAAACATTATATGCTTTTGATCCTAATTTTGCTAACATTTTTGGAGCATGTGCAGATGGGGCATTCTATAAATTGTTTAGACATGATGGGTTCCTAATTAAAGGAAATAAGTTATACAACCCGTAGAGTTCATGTAGAGAACTCCTAGTCTGAGAGGTGCACAGTGGGGGCATGATGAGGCACATCACTATCATGACGACCTTAGATATTCTAACTGAGCACTTCTTCTTGCCCAACATGCACAAATCTGTCGAGGATATTTGTAGCCAATGTCTCAGATGTAAGAAGGCCAAATTGACAGTCAGGCCTCATACACTATACACACCGTTACCTATTCCTTCGATTCCCTGGACCGGTATTGCCATGAATTTTATTCTTGGGTTACCCCAAACCCAGAAAGGTAACGATTCGCTCTTTGTCGTCATTGATCGATTCTCTAAAATGGCACACTTTTTGTCTTGTAGGAAAAGTGACGATGCCACGTATGTAGCTGGACTTTTCTTTCAAGGAATAGTACGACTTCACGACATCCCATGCACCATCATATCATATCAGGACGTCAAATTCTTAAGCTACTTATGGAAATACTTTTGGGGTAAGATAGGCCCAAAGTTGTTATTCTTAACCATGACCCATCCATAAGCCGACGGATAGACAGAAGTAACTAACAAAATAATTGGCAATGTTCTACGAGCCCTGATCAAGAAGAATCAGCGAGTTTGATTACAACCGAACTCGACATTCCGCCACAGAACTATCTCCCTTTGAAGTCGCCTACGATTTTAATCCACTGACAGCTTTAGACTTAGTCCCTTTGCCATAGAAGAAATAGGTTAATCTCGATGGCATCCAAAAAGCTGAAGCTGTCAAGAAGCAACACGAGAAGGTTCGAAGGACCATAGAAACGTACAACAACCAGAATGCCCTACACGCTAACCATCATCGAGTGAAGCTCACCTTCGAACCTGGCGACCTTGTTTGGGTACATATGCTAAAAGAAAGGCTTCCCCAAGCTAGGAGGCACAAGCTCGACCCAAGGGGCATGGGGCTGTTTCCAGTACTTAGCAAGGTCGGGGACAATGCCTACGAAATTGACCTGCCCGATGAGTATGGTATCAGCAACACCTTTAATGTGGCCGACTTATCACTATATAAAAATGACCATTACCCTGGATTTAAGGATGAATCCTTCCCAACCGGGAGGGTATGATGAGGGCATCCCTAGCAACATAGGTGCATCCACATAATTGCGACAGGGAGACGGATCCATAGCAACTCAAAGCCCATATTAAAGGGATCCATTAATCGATATCATTGGGCCCCCTCACAAGAACACGATAGAATGAAGTAGAGGATGCACTCCGCACCAGAAGTCCAAAAGATATCAGAAGGTAGAGCCTTGGACAACCCGAGTCAGAAGGACATAATGGTCCATCTCTTCAAAATTACAGGAGATGTGTGGCCCATGCTTGTCCAAAACTAAAGTTCAAGGGATTTCTTGAAGTTCTTGAAAGGTTTCTTGAACTTCTTGAAATGGATCTTGATAAATCTTGAGGTTTTTAACTTCTTAGTTTATTGAGAGAATTACTGGTTGCGAATCTTGAAGAATTGCAAGAATCTAGATTTGATTGATTTTTGGCATTTCCGACGGGTTCAAAAAGCTTCTCATTGCGTCTGGAATCATTCAAACTATTTGGTGAAGTTTTCCTACATCAAATCTCAACTCCACAATGCTACATTAAGAAGGCCAAATCGATCAGCACTCAGAATTCCCCTATTCGGCCACCTGCTACATGCCTCTGCCAAACCACAGTCCTGCTGGAGTTAGGTTTTAGGTGTTTGGATAGGATTAGGATATGTGCATGTTTCCTAATTCTATTCCTAGTTTGTTAAGGTTGTTACAAATTTGTTACAACTAACTGATTTTCTTATTTCTTTGTTTCCAAAAAGGTTTCACTTCTTGAATCCTTTTTGCATAGGTTTCCTTTAATTTTTCCAGGGGAATTTTAGTTTTCCCCTTACTTGGAGGTGGCCGAAATTTCCAATCAAGTTGTCGTGCTCTTTTTGGCAACTTGTTTTCTTGCAGGAATACCAACTCTAGTTGGTTTCCAATTTCTTTTGTTTCTTAATTAGTTTCCTTCTACACACAAGTAAAGGCGCGCAACCTCTTCTATTTAAAGAGAAGCTAGCTGAAAATAATAACGAAGCATATTATAGAATTCAGATTGTTATATCTTGTGAGGTTAAGCCTTAGCTTTAGAATTCTTATTTTACACTTGCGTAATTTTCATGTTAATGTCTAGATAACATAAGAGAGACTATAGAAGATTTAAATTTCTTGCTTCACCTAAATTCTACTGGTTTCAATTCGTCAATTCTTGTTAAGTTATAGCTAAAGTAGTTTATCTCATTATATACTTTACTTGTGATTTTCAAATCTCCTAAGTAAGATTATGCCCTTCAATGATGTATTTTCCTTGGCAACTTTCTGCACTGTGAGGACTTCTTCAAATAACTCACATCACAAGGGCCATATCACCATACTGGGATGGGTGGTTTTGATTCTATTCCATTGGGTTACAATTTTGGGATGGGTCCTTAAGGGTATCCACAGATGGGCTTCATCAAGCGGGGGTTCACCCTGGTTAGAGGGCTTTCCAAGGTTTAGCAATGGGGTACCAATTTCAGCATTATGGGATCGTTACAACAATGATGCACCAACCTTTGTTGGGGTATCTGCCAATGATGAACTGGGGATACTACACTAGTGGCATAGGAGATATGGGTTAGGATTACAGGCTCATGCAACCGAGTGCCACTGGAGGCCCTCACAAGGGTGGATTCTGCAGGATACCCTCAGCAAGGGTCCTGGTAGCCGGGTTCCACGAGAAATCCTAAACAAGGGTTCAAGTAGCTGGGTTTTGTGGGATACCCTCTACACGGGCATTAGCAACCGGGTTTTGCGAGATACTCTGTTCAAGGGCACCAGCAATTGGAGTATGCGGCAGACCCTTTACAAGGCGGGGTGGGGTATCCAGGTCCCACTAGGACCAACTTATAGGGTCTCACATCCTTTTGGTATGAATATATAAGTTGCACCATTTCCATCTAATTACTAGAGCTTGAGTAAGATTGAAAAATATAATGGTAACGAAAATCCTACTGCTCACTTGATGCAATGCATGAGTGTGATGGATGCTGCCAATCTCTCTAATGCAAACGGGTTTATGACTTTTCATCTATCTTTAAAAGGGTATGCAATTAACTAGTATTGCTCTCTACCCACAATTTCATTCAGTTTTTAGATCAAATTGGTGACATTTTTTTAGCTAATTTCACGGGTAATAAGACGTTGTAAAAGCCATATCTCAATTTGATAAACATAGCACAACATGTAAAAGAAGGATTACAAGCCTTTATAGATAGATTTAATCTAGCTGCTTGACAATGTCATGAAAATGATGATAGAACTGTGATGGGGAAATTTATGAATGGGTTATGGTATGGGCTTTTATCCACCAAATTAGCTATTAGACATCCTTATACATTTTTTGATATGATGACTACTGCTGCTCACTTTACTCATGAAACAGGACTGGGAAACCAGTATCAAGAAATGTTGAAGTACCTTCTGGGGTACAGTCATGAAGCTGGTACGAACACCGTTGGTCAGTTTTGGAAACCATCAAGTACTTTTTATGGGACGATAAACTATCCTAGTTTTTTGAACTACTATTATCACTATCTCATGTGAATTACGGAAGGCCCAGTTAATAACCATATCTAGGTTGTTTGTCAATCATAAACTGTCGTTGAACATAGTTGATTATGGAAGGTTTAGTTTTCAATCTGCTTCTAAGTTATTGTGTCAATGATGGACTGTTGCTAAACAATGCTAGTTACGGAAGGCCTTGTTTTGCAACCGCTTTTAGGCTATTGTGTCAATCATGAGTTGTTGCTAGATAATGTTTGTTACAAAAGGTCTGGTCTAAACTGCTTCCAAGTTTGTTGTTTCGATTATTTATATAGTTGTTGAATTTTCTTTTGTAGAGGGTATTGCTTGTTTGCAGTGTGATTTAAAACAGGAATAACATTCATGATGACCCTGAGTCAAGGAAAAGGACCAGGCAACAAGACATCCTCATGGAATGCTACTCAGTATGAGATTTTATGACAATAAAAAAAGTAATAGAATCAACGAGACTCATTCATACACTTAATGGTATCCAGGAACAATATTTTTGCACAAAAAAGTTTCAAAGTCTTTTATTTACTTGTTGTTTTGTATTTGGGTTGACGTAAGAAAACGCACTAGACCTGGGTTACCTTGAATATTATTTTGGGAAATAAAAAAAGTAAAGGTTGTTAGAATAGATTAACTCATAAATATTTTTATCTATTCTTCCGGGAGGGGTGGGGGGGAGGGGGGGTGGGCTGGAAGTCATATAAACTCGTATAAACTCAAGTTCATGTTTAAGAACTGGGTGGGTTCATAAGAGTTTTCAAAATATTTTAAACATTTTTTGGTCAAAGTTGGGGAACACAAAGAACATCACTTGCCTAAAAGTGAGAGATTGATAAATAGGTAACCGAGAGTAGTAAAGTATTATGTTTTGACAAAACTTAAAACACAATACTTAGGGGGGGGGGGGGCTTGTTGATGTGTCCAAAAATGAGTAAGTCATTGGGCTTGACCCAATTATAGAAGGAAGCCCATTCGAAAATGATGACATGAAGTTGGCTGGGTCCCATAAATTTACCAAGTTCCACAGAAGGCAACAAAATTGGCTTATGGGTTCTGGGAAAGGTTATAGGACATAATGGATAAAGTAGAGATAAAAGGGTAGAAAATTTTGTTGGATAATGAATAAAGTGGAGGACATTTAAAGTATGAAATGTACCATAGTGAGTTAAAGAGTAAAATTAGCAAGAGCTAAAATTGTGGGGTTTGGTCAAAGGGTTAATAGAGCCGATAAAATTGTGAGCAATTCTTCTTGTTGCTTTTACAGAGTTTCCCTCTTGTATCATCAAAGCATCGCCCATTAATACAACACCAACATTATTTGATTCCAAATTAAGAGCAATGCCTATTGTCCCCTCTTCAAATTCAACGAATTCGCCCGCCATCACCTCATCAAGACCATGAATACGCCCACTTGAAGCACGGTACCAGTATTTACAATCTTTACTTCTCTATTATATTTTCAATCCGTTCACGAATAATATTACTAATTTCGTCAGCTCGAATGGTTACCATAAGGATTTCTTGGTTGCAACTGTTACAAAGCTTATAGGTGATTCGGTCATCCTAGTTAGTTTCCTCGATCCACAAGTTTACTGGACTCCTCCAGCACCTAGCTTACCTTCTACAGCCCGGCCAAGACAACAATCAAGCCCATCCAAGAGGCCTACTACAAGCACGAGCTGCTCAGCCTGTGCCCTGCGACTCAGACACCTCTATCGCAGGCTAACGTCGCGGCTCGTCGTTGACCTGGCCATTCAATGGATCCACGCACACCAGTTCGCAACCCCTTTGCAAATTGTGCAAGATGAGTCCGAGAAGGAGAATGGTTTACACGTTACCTTTTTCCTTTTCCAATTGTAATTTCAATTAATTTCAGTTACCTAAACTGTTTACAACTTGGATTAATTGATAGCTTTCTATTTCATTACTAGTTGTTGTTTCTTTTAAACTTCAATTTGGATTGACTTAAAAGTTACCAAATTCAAGCTTCCCTTTTATTTTTCAAGGAGAATTCGAGTAACTGCCTATTAGTTACAACTGAATTCTACCTTAACCGAAATCATGTTCCTTTTGATTCGGTTTTATAAAAGAAAATCAACTCTAGTTAGTTTTCACTTCTTTTAGTAGTTTCCTTTTCTATTTCTACCTGTTTTCCCCTAGAATTTTTGCCTGCCCCTTTCCTATGAATAGGACAATCCAATACATTATTCGGGGAGAGTTATTGAATTGAGTTTATAGGTTTATATTTGGTTTAATTCTCCCTTTATATTTTGATTATTGAGCTTGTGTAATATTTGCATGATTTGTTAGTTCAAGTTTCGAATTTAGAAGGTTATATGTTATTGCTCCACCTATAATTCTGTTTATTCACCTCTTAAAATATGGTTGGTTTAAGCTAAGGTAGACTAGTTCACTTAAAGGAATCTAGAATGTTTGGAGTTTAAGAGAGTAATTTGTAATCTTCATTGTTTGACTTTCCTTGGTGTTAAGTATTCTGCAACCACGAGCTCTTCCCTAAAGTGCTCACATCAATTTCAGTATCAGAGCCAAGGTGAACGTGTTGATTGGAGAGAGACCTTAATAATGCGGTTAAGCTCAAAGGTGTTTTCTTTCTCTTTAATTTTCTTGCATGATAATTGCATGATGCTATGAATTTTGGTGTCCTGCCTATTCCTTGAAAGTTAATTGAAAATTAAAGACGACATCTTGCATGCTGAATTTTTTTATATATATTTTTTGGAACCGCATGCTAGTTCGGGTTTTGGCTGAATTAATTGCTGGATTTTATAAGCTGAAAACCTTGGATATTTTCTTTTTGGGAAAATTAATTAATTACAAAAAGTTTCGAGCAGAAGAAAAAAAAAAAGAAGAAAAGAAATCACAATTTTCTTAAAAGTGGAAATCGGAATATTAAAGTTTATTGCTTGTTTCGGTTTTTGCCCTATTTTTGTGATTTGTAATTGTTGTTTGTGATAGTGACACTCATGTTATGTCAAAGTTGTGCTTAAATTTGGTAGGAAAATTTCTATTGGGTTGTCAACTCTTTTGCAACCAAATTTGTGTCGCCGAAGGGACAACTTATTACCCGTGCATTAGGGTTTTGGTTTGAACCCTAGCTCTTGCGACTTCAAATTTGTGTTGCTAGGGGCTAGGTTTTTCTTTCCATCACCTTGCTGATTTGTAGCTTCGGTTGTCGCTAAAGGTTGGATGGTTTGCTTAACCTATGGTCGTCCTTGCAATGGTTGTTAGGGTTACGAATCTTCGAACCCTAATTTGCCCCCAACAACAAAATTTCACAACAGCTTTGGTCGGCTTGGCAATGTTGGTAGCGATACGATCCTTTTCAAACCCCTACTGCCCACAGTCCAAACGATTGAACCCTTGTGACTTTTTATTGGAAATCTTCTTCTTTTAATCCTTAAAAGTCAAATTTTTCTGTTTTTAAAGCTACAAGGATTTTGGTTTTTCAGACTAAGCCACGTGAATTACTGTTTTGCCCCGGGGCTAAACTTGATCAGTCCTCGGCCCAAGAACTGATCTCGACCGAAACCATACTCTCTTTTGTGCTCTCTTATTTATGAAGTAATTGCTCTAGTAAGGCTTGGTTTCTTTGATTATCTATTGGGAAGGCGATTATATCTTGGGTAGTATCCTAATTAGTTTCAACTCTGCTATCTGTTCTTGCTTCTATTCATCTGAATTACCCTGCAAATTTGTAAAACCTAGAATTTATTTTCAAGCTACCTTTTAAAAAATTGATTCTGAGTTTGTCTTCGTGTGCATTACGTTAATTTTGCTGAGATTGAAAGCTTATCCATAGATCTCCTCCTTGTGCACTTAATATTTGAATTGATTACTTTAAAATATCTTTTTCTATACTTAAAAACTGAAATAGGTTCAGCACCTATTTCGAGAATTATTTTGCTTTTTGCCTAAATTTGCTACTTATGCATATTTATCTGCTTCTATTACCTGGTTGAATTTTTGAAAAGTATTATTGCAAGAGATAATTGAGGGGTAAAAGGCAGAGTATATTGTGCGAGTTAAAAGCCAATTAGAGTGAAACACAGGTTGTGCATAGCTTTAGTTGATACACTTGGGTGACAAGGGGTGAGGTTATTATCACCTAGGATTTTAAACATGTCTTATGCAGGTACTTCTCCAAAGTAGCATAATGGCTGCTATCAAACAAGCACCCACCCATGGAAAGGTCAATGAAAAGGCGGTTACTCTAGTTATTGACGGAGGGAGTTGCTCCAACATGATCAGCAACTACTTGGGCGACTGATTGGCCCTGTTCTTCATCTCGCACCCCTGGTCGTATATGTGTAATTTTATCCCGTGGAAACATTCCACCTGTAGTACTATGGTGCAAATAGAGATGGATCCACTTAGGCCAGAAGTCATTAGCAACCTGGCACTGCTTCATGACAGTTCCATCTGATTAGGCCGTCCATGGCTCTATAATATGAAGGCGCTATACAATGACAACATCCATCACTACACTATCCCCCGGAATGACGCCCTATATGTCCTACAGACAATGTCTAGGATTGAGGCCAGGATGGATCGTGACCAACTCAGAAAGGCGATTACCAGGGACACCGCTAGTCAGCAACGAAAGGAGAATGCACTTATCTCCAAGCAACACAGTGGCTTCCCCATGACCAAGTCCATTGAGCTAGCCAGTCTAGATCGCCACGACCCATATCAAGCTCCTAGTGCTCAAGATCCACTGGAATGTACTGTAAAAATGTTCAGTTTCCCTCTCTCGGCTGACTCTAGCACCCTACAACTAAAAGTGGGAAATTATTTGTTTAACATTGCTCACACACTTGTATTCCCTGAGCCCAGGGTATACCGCAGTATTAATTCGAGGGAGAATCTTTCCCAACTGGGAGGGATTGATAAGGTCACCCTAGTCAGTTTCCTCGATCCACAAGTTTATTAGACTCCTCTAGCACCTGGCCCATCTTCTGCAGCCCGACCAGGACAACAACCAGGTCCTGCTCAGCCCGCACCTTGCGACTCGGGCACGTCCATCGCAGGCTAACGCCGCGGCCTATCGCCGGCCCAGCAATTCAATGGATCCGCGGGCACCATGCAAGTCAGTTCCCAACCCCCTTGCGAATTGTGCAAGATGAATCTAAGAAGGAGAAGAATTTGCATGTTATCTTTTTCCTTTTCCAATTGTAATTTTAATTAACTCAAGTTACCTAAATTGTTTACAACTTGGATTAATTGATAGTTTCTTATTTCATTACTAGTTGTTGTTTCTTTTACAACTTGAATTTGGATTGACATAAAAGTTACCACATTCAAACTTCCCTTTTATTTTTCAAGGAGAATTCGGGTAACTACCTATTAGTTACAACCAAATTCTACCTCAACTGAAATCATGTTCCTTTTGATTTGGTCTTGTAAAAAAAAAAAAAAAACCAACTCTAGTTGGTTTTCATTTCTTTTAGAAGTTTTCTTTTCTATTTCTATTTGTTTTCCCCTAGTATTTTTGGCTACCCCTTTCCTATAAATAGGGCCCTCCGATACATTATTCGGGGAGAGTTATTGAATTGAGTTTATAGGTTTATCCTTGCTTTAATTCTCCTTTTATGTTTGATTATTGAACTTGTGTAATATTTGTATGATTTATTAGTTCAAATTCTAAATTTTGAAGGTTATAGGTTATTGCTCCACCTATAATTTTGTTTATTCACCTCTTAAAATTTGGTTAGTTTAAGCTAAGGTAGACTAGTTCTCACTTAAATGAATCCACACTTTTTCGAGTTTAATAGAGTAATTTGTAATCTTCATTGTTCAACTTTCCTTAGCGTCAAGTCTTCCGTAACCGCGAGCTCTTCCCTGTAGTGCTCAAATCAATGTGTATCCTACTAAGCATTAGTAAGGGGAGCCAACCATTATCCCATAACTAGTGGGTTACCGAAGCTAGCCATTAAGTTGGGTCCCGCGAGAGACTTGTATTAGTTCTTAAGTAGGGTCTAGCGGGAGATTAGAATCAGTACCAAGTTCGGTCACATGGTCACAATGGGGTATAGATGGTCTTAAATGTTAGCGCTGGTCATATAGAGGAGTTAAGACAAATAATAAAAGGGCAAAAATCATAGGATCCCTTAATAACAATAACCGATCATCGAGCAAGAACCTTTTTTTTCCTCCATTTTAAAACTAAGACAAATACCAAGAATTTTTTTTTTTTTTTTTCCATTTTATAACCTAAGCTTTTGCCCCAAAATTCTGGGGCTTAACACATCCGTCCGTCTATATCAACCTCCGGCAATCTTCCTCGTTGCCATCGACGAATGCGCAGCCGAAAATCTTCTCTGTAACTGACATCTCAACGCGACCAACAGGTATTGGTCAAGAACCTCCAAACCCAGTTCATCACTGGTAAATTTTAAGTTTTTCATAAGGTTTTTCGTTCAAAATTGATGGTATAGTGCAATCATATATTTTTTAACGTGGGTTGATGATTTGGGATTTTATTCTTGTCGAGTTTGCTCTACCCTAATTTAAATGGCATAATAAACTATATTACAGTAATTTCCATCAGAACACATTCACTAACTAAAACATATAAAAAATAAAAAATAAAAAGAAGAAGAAGAATAAGATATGTACAGAGAAGCCTTTATATTAAACAATACCAAATGTTTGATATAAGTGATTATAATCCCAAAGCTTGCTTGCTTACTAACTGAATGGCTTAACTGTACATGTTAGTATAAAAAATTTTGGAAGGGGAAGTTAACAAGATTTTAATAGTAAACCCTTAAATCTTAAGTTAAAAGGTGTGTCACCAAGTGGATCATGTTTCTTCAGTTATTTGATTTGGATAGTGATGTGACACAAAATGTACCAGTATGTGATGCCCCGGTAGCTTAGAGATATAGCATGGATCCAACAGTTCCTTAGCCTAGATATGAACTCTTTTGAAGGTGAATCTATTGAGAGAAACACAAAACAAGCGGGGCTATCCCCCTTGTTCCACTCCGACGCTCAAGTCAGTATAAGACATCAGATAAAATGTATAGACAAAGTTCTTTTAGTATAAGAAATTTCTTGCCTCCTCCTTTCAAGACCACAAGTATATATAGCCTTACACTATTACTCTTCCCTTTGCACCACTCCAGGTTCCTAGGGTTTAATTCCTGCCTTATCTGGTTCCCTTTTAATGACTTCATCGCCTTTCATATTTGTCTATCTTTATGGCCTGGATATGGTTCTCTATCTTTAATGTCCTACGTAATCTTTATCCTTAATTATAGCTTAAACTCCCGCCCCTCCTTTATTACCTTGCTGCCCAGCTGTACATTTGTAATCCGACATATAGACTTTATCCCAGTTATTAGCTCCAGTACCCGACCTAAGCTATTTTGCCTTGGTTTACCCTTACCAACCTATCATTATTTTCTCTATTTTGGACATTTTCTTCTATTCATTATTTTTTTTTGGGCCTAACTCATTACCTTGGGCCAGGCCCAATATCCTATTACTTTTATGCATACCAACAAGCCCCTTAGTATTATGCTTTGACTATGTTTGAAGCTAATACTCAAGAAATTTTTTTTGTCCCCCCCAAAAATTCTTCGATCTACACCGGTTTTCTAACTTAGGATCATGAAAGTTTTCCCAATCTAAAATCATGCTTAGATGCCAGTAGCCCCCAAGAATGAATAACGTGTGCTTTATTTATCCTACCTTACCTGGCATTATTTATTCTACCTCTAGCCCCCCGAGAATGAATAATGTTCACTTTATTTATTCTGTCCAGCTACTTATTTTTACGTGTAAGCCCCCTAAGAGAATGCAGCTTTATTTTCCCCCTGAGTCAAGAAATTTAACTTAGACCCCCGAGAGTATACCTTGAAACCAAGCTAAACCTGAACTTACGTAGGGCCAAAGAGAAAACAACATATAACTTAAGAAACTAGCAATGGCCTAAAATGGCATGTAAAGAAAATGTTCCTGGAGTGCCGGGATAAATTAACTGCTACTTGCTGAGCCAAGATAAAAGGCAGACAGTCTCTTCATGTTGATTAATCGAGACAAGGGTTGTATTTTGAAATTTGTAAGAGATCGTACAAAAGCTCCTCAATAATCACAAAAAGTAATCATGTTGCTCCACCTGTAGACGTCTCCTCTCTCGTGATAATTGATGGCCACTTCCCTATTTTTCGGTTCAACTTCCCATTCAGCTTAAGTACCTCCTCTTCTCACACTACCTCAACTTTAATTATTTCTTGCAACTTCTAGGTTTCTTTTCTTTCTTTCTGCCTCTTTATATCCACTGGTTTTGTTATTGTGCAAAAATCTTCCAATACTTTTATAATAACTGCTTTTCTCCTTTCCTTAACTCTAGAAGCATCCCCTTTTCCTCCTTTCCTTTTATGAAATCTTGCCCAAAAATCTGCTAAGCTTATCTAGTTTCCTTACTGCAACCCTTCGTTTCTGTACGTGATTTCACATTCCCTAATTAATCTTTCCTTCACTATCTTCTTTTGTCGCCCTCCGCCTTTAAATCCAGATCCACCATGGTCACTGAGAAGAGCTCCGCCACCAATGTTACTCGTGTCGTAGGTCAGTCTTCTGTCCCTATTCCTTATAATACTGTAAGTTCTGAATCCTTTTTAAGCCAATCACCCAGTAGATCCCATGTTCGGCACTTACCCAAACCATAATCCCTTTTCCCCCTGTATCATCTACTATGCCGATGGCTGATGTGATTATCGAAAGGGATTTTGACGTGAACCCCCCAGTTGCTGGGCCACCATCAAAAAGACCAAATCCATCCTCATCAAATCTGTTACAGAAAAAATCAAAGAAATCTACATAACCCTCTCCCCCCTAAAAAATACCTTGGATGTTACTCCACCAAAAGAGGCTCCCCTTTGCTTTCATATTGATGAAATTCCTAGTGAAATGACTGTGGAATAGTTTGTTCCCCTTATATCTAGTTTTTATTTTGGCCTGAGAATAACGACGAGACTTCCTACTACCAAAGACAGGCCAATACCACCTAGGATAGCTGGATAGCCCTTTATGAGTATCACATCCAAGCGGGGCTTAGATTTCCTACCCCGACGTTCGTTTCTGAGCTATGTAACCACTTCGTGATATGGCTAACTCAATTTTCACCCAACGCCCTATGATTTGTGATAGGTTTCCTCTGTGTGTATACCGAAGCAAGTGTTCAACCGACAGTGAACCAACTACAATATTTCATGATTAGGCAATATAGCCATAGGCCAGGGTGGGTGACCCTTCAGAAGTAAAGGAAGGGGTACTCTTTAGTAGCTGACTTTCTAGACTCGGTAAAAGGTTGGAAAGAAAAGTTTTTCATGGTTATGGTGGATGAAGCCAATCTACCTTGCCGCTGTGAAACTCTAATCCTACCAGACTCCCAAGCCCAGATTACTGATGACCCTCTCCTCCTATCCTACGACCAAGTTCTTGAATCTTTGAACCTTTGATATTCTAGCCCCTTCCCCACAGAATCTGATGTGAGTTATTGTGAAATGCCCCACGTTGTGGAAGTCGACTGCAGAGGAAGGATCAAACTTGAAAGGTCACGAACTTACTCTCTTAGAGACTCAAAATTCCCTACTTATCCTAGGTGAGACTAGCTCTTTTATTCCTAACTAGATAGAAGAATTAAGAGGTGCACCAACAAAAATTTAGGAGGGGCAAGTAACCTAGAAAACCCTAAGTTCATGAACTTGCAGATTTATCAATACATAATAAACGCAGAAGCTCAAAACAATAAATTCGAGAACCCAAAGTAAAGTATAAACCTCACAATTATACTATGAATTCTAAAGTGTTATGTTTTCGACTGCCTCCTATTTATAGGCATAGCAGTAGTCAAAAATTACGGGGAAAAGGAAACAAATCAAAAGTGGAAACCAACGAGAGTTGGAATTAGATTACAAACCAAATTCGAAAAGGAAACTCAAATAAGGTAGGTGCGAATTTCGGTTTTCTCCTTTAAAGATGAAACCCAAAAATTCATAAGAAATAAAATAGGAAAAGGAAAGCTTGAATTTGGTATCTTGAAGAGAAAATCCAAATTGACGTTGGAAAGAAAATCTACTTTAAAAAGAAAACAAATAATTAAGTCAAGTTGAGACCAATTAAGGTAACTTAACTTAATTATAATTATTTTTTGGAAAAGTGAAAAGAAAAAATTCAGTTTCAAAATCCTTCTTGGATTCTAGAATAAGGCAACTTGCGAAAATTCACAAGAAGCTTGAAGGCTCTGCGCGCAGATCCATTGAGGAAGCGGGCTGCGATGGGCCACGGCGTGGGCTTGCAATTTGCAGGCTTGTGCTACAAGCTTGTTCACAGTCTGCTTCTGATATCTACTGAGCTAACTTGAGAAGCTTGGATGTTGTATGGATTGGCCCAAAATAAGATGAAGCATGAATTATGGATGAGAGATTTCACAGAGTCAACAGACTCTACAAAATAGGTCATTTTTTAGCTGGGCTCAGTTCTACATGATCTTCTTTGAGTTTTGTGATCACTTCTGAACTGGGCCACTGTTATTCTGATATGTGCCCGTTGGGTTCCAAATGTGCGGGTCCATCCTCTTGGCTAAGGGAGCTTACGGTGACCACATCAACCTCTTCTGGTTGAAAAGGATTCTTCCTTGAATCCTGCGTGTAACAGGACCTGGGAACAGGAAACAAAAATGGATTCGTAAGATGTAATTCTTTGATAAATTCCACTTTAACACGCCAAGGTATTAGATCGGTCGGATTCCCCTAGGGGAGGTCCGAATATCCTGGGAAATCTTGTTGGCTGGAGAATAAACATAGGCATTATAAGACTTAGTGACCTTGCGACGGGTAAAAAAACCCACGATTTTGATGGAGTTGCTTGCTTGGCAGGCCGGTGCTTTGGTGAGTAGCTCGACTCCCTTCCCTTTTTGTTCTATGGCTCACTGTTCAAAAGCGATTTCATCTAGGTACATTCGCTGCTAACCTTGGCTGGTGGCATCGGTTTGAGCGTGAATGTCTTGGTACCTTGGGTGACGATATAGGTGTTAGCAACCCCGTCAATGACTAGCCTGAAGATCGTACAACTAAGGTTGTTTGAATAAGACATGGCATGCCTGCATGGGAACACATCGCACAAAGCTTTGAACTGGAACTTGCTGATCTTAACTTAACCCTAACCTGCTTCGCAACCCTCAGACTAAGGAGTTTTCCAACCAATGAAGTTTTTAGGGCTTGGGATGATCGACTTCTTGCAAATTAAGCTTTCCCACTAGGAACGTACTAACAACATTCGTGCAATTGCCTGAGTTGATAATCAGGATGACTACCTTCTCGTTGACTTTGACCCTCGAGTGAAAGATAGTTGTCTGTTGTGTGTCGTATTTGCTAAAATGAAACACTAAGGATCAGGCAATGTAGACACTTTTCTCCGCGTGAGACAAATCAATGTAGGTGACCTATTCATTCTCAGTGTCAGTTTCTTGTTCGTCTTCGATTGTGATTCGGGGTTTTACTTGAAATCTTGTCATCATCGTCGCTGATGTACCCTGCTGTTGTTATGAGGATCTTCCTGAAGTTAGGGTAGTAGGCAAAAATATGACCCTTGCCCAAACATCGGTGACAAGTGATATCTCTGGTAGGGGTACGTGGTGTGTATAGTGAGGGGTTAGGCATGATGGCCTTCTTTTCCGGGAGTGGGGTGCTGGGCGTCTTGGGCCCTGGGTTAGGGCTCCACGCGGGCTTCCTGTGGGGAAGAGCTCCAAGTGCGGATTATGCAGTCTTGTTATAAGATTCCAAAACCCTAGCACAGTGCAACATATCCACTAAGCTGGTGCAGTTATGCATCTCTACTCCCAGTGCGACCACACGATGGAGGCCACTTAAAAATTGGGCCATGCTTGCTTCCTCATCTTCAAATCTTCAAACACGTTGGCTCGCAGTTATGCTCATTCTAGTTTACGGTGGTAATCGTTAACAGACTTGCTGCCATGTGTGCATGTATGGAGCTTTTTGTAGAGCTCTCAGAAGATGTGCACGAGAAAAACTGTCTCCTCATCATAATCGTGAACTCATACCAACTAAGTGGTGGTTCTCTGTTCCTCTACGACCGGGTAGATTAGCGCTACTTTTCAAGCTCGTTATCCCACCAAATGGCCGCATAGTCGGTGAAGTCTGACATTCTTTTCGTCGGGAACTTCGTAGAGCTTGAACAACCTCTCCATCTGAATTTCCCAATCTAAGTATTCATCTAGGTCTGAGCTACTCGTAAATTTTAGCACTTTAGGCTTGAAGTTACTTAGATTGCCCGAGATCTGTGGGTTGGTCGTAGCATCGGGTTGAGCAGGTGGTACATGACCTTTGGATTGGTGCTCCAAGACTTTGACCTTTCCTCCCAAAAGATCGAATAGGGCCTCCATTTGAGCGGCAAGGGCCGTGATGGCCTGAGTGATCGGGTCAGAGGAACTAACTCCTGATTTCTCCTTGTCAGCCATGTTGGTGCTGGGAATTACCTACGGTAGACAAGTTTTCAATAGGTGATAATAACCTCACCCCCTATCTCCTAAGTGTTTCAACTAAACTATGCACTTCCCAGTGTTTCGCTCTAATTGCTTTTTCAAGACTTGTGAAAGTCACTCTGCCTTTTACCTCGCACTCATTTACAATGGTCTTATTTCAATTTTGAGCAAGGATGTAAATAAGCAGATTCACTAAAACAAGCAACAAACTTAGGCAAAAATGCAAAGTAATTCTCGTAATAGGGGCTGAACCTATTTCAATTTTGAAGTATAGAAAAAGATATTTTTCAGTAATTGATTCAAACAAGAAGTGCGTAAGGAGGAGATTCGGGGATAAGTCCTTAATCTTAAGAAAATAATGTAATGCAATGATGGAAAAATCTGAAACAATTTAAGGTCTAATGTCCAGGTCGCTTGATAACAACTTACTCTCTTAGAGACTCGAAATTCCCTACTTAGCCTAGGTGAGACTAGCTCTTTTATTCCTAACTAGATAGAAGAATTAAGAGGTGCACCAACAAAAATTTAGGAGGGGCAAGTAACCTAGAAAACCCTAAGTTCATGAACTTGCAGATTTATCAATACATAATAAACTCAGAAGCTCAAAGCAATAAAGTCGAGAACCCAAAGTAAAATATAAACCTCACAATTATACTATGAATTCTAAAGTGTTATGTTTTCGACTGCCTCCTATTTATAGGCATAGCAATAGTCAAAAATTAGGGGGAAAAGGAAACAAATCAAAAGTGGAAACCAACGAGAGTTGGAATTAGATTACAAACCAAATTCGAAAAGGAAACTCGAATAAGGTAGGTGCGAATTTTGGTTTTCTCCTTTAAATATGAAACCCAAAAATTCATAAGAAATAAAATAGGAAAGGAAAGCTTGAATTTGGTATCTTGAAGAGAAAATCCAAATTGACGTTGGAAAGAAAATCTACTTTAAAAAGGAAACTAATAATTAAGTCAAGTTGAGACCAATTAAGGTAACTTAACTTAATTATAATTATTTTTTGGAAAAGCGAAAGGAAAAAATTCACTTTCAAAATCCTTCTTGGATTCTAGAATAAGGCAACTTGCGAAAATTCACAAGAAGCTTGAAGGCTCTGCGCGCAGATCCGTTGAGGAGGCGGGCTGCGATGGGCCACGGCGTGGGCTTGCGATTTGCAGGCTTGTGCTTTAGGCTCTTCATAGTTTGCTTCTAATATTTGCTGGGCCAACTTGAGATGCTTAGATGCTGTATGGTTTGGCCAAAAATAAGATGAAGCATGAATTATGGATGAGAGGTTTCGCAGAGTTAATAGTTGGGCTCAGTTCCGCATAGTCTCCTTTGAGTTCTGTGATCACATCTAAACTGGGCCGCTGTCTTTCTTAGCTACGCCTGTTCGGTTCCTGATAAGTGGGTCCATCCTCCTAGTTAAGGGAGCTTATGATGACCTCATCAGAATCCTTTCTTGTATGGGCCAAACTTAGCTCAGCCCCAAATGTTAAGGGCCAAAGTAACATCCCCTCTTCCTATTTTGTTTGTCTTTATTCACCGGTTTATCTTTGTCATATCGTTTTATATCTTCTTTCCTGATGCAGGTGGATTTGGCGGGTATAGTAGTAGGAGAAATTCCAATCTGCAACAAGTTCTTATGGCCGCTGCCAGGCCACAAACACCGGTAGACCCCATCGATCTAACCACTGAAGCGAAGAGGGTTGTGACCATAGCCTCCTCCTAGGCTATAACTTCAATTATCCCGCAACTGACACGACCCACTCTGAAGAAGATAGGTCCCTCTGCTGAAGAAATCCAAGAAGCCAAATGGGCTAAAGCCCCTTTGACAAAAACTCCCCAAGTCTTATATTTAATTGCCCAGGATACTGCTGATGTTCCTTGCCTGGAGGACGTGTTTGGGCCAATGAATACCGACACATAGGAGCGGTTAATCATTCATAGAGATACCAAAAATAGGCCTCCATCTCTAGCCAGATCAATACTACAACCCCATATATCCGAACCAGAATTTGGTGATCCGATACTGTATTCCGAGCTAGTGGCAGACTCACACAACTCTTTCAAGGAAGTTATTTCTGCTGGCCAACTACTTCACATAGATACTGAGAAGATGAGGGATCATGCCGTCCAAATAGACCATCGTGAAGCTCATATTGCCACTCACATAAACATGGAAAATCTACACACATACACCAAGTACCATCTGGCTTGGGAACGAATAATCAACTTCACGAATTATTCTTACCTCTAGTAAAGCGTAGACCTCGAGTTCAACGTATTTGCTGTGTTCTCCCCCAAAGTAGCACTTCTTTTGTCGCACCTCGAGAGACGCCAGGCATGTCTTTCGGGCCCCATGCTAAAACTTTTACAAACTCAAGCAATAATTTGAGTACATCAAATTCTAATTGTAAGGGAAGGTTGAAACCTACCTCGATTACATTATTTGGGTCGGCCCCTAGTTAGATTTCCTTGACCTCAGCACCAGCTTCTATGAGTCGTTCAGACCGGCCCACTGGATCTCCTATATCAGTAATGTCTATAATCTGAGAGGAACCACTCCCTGGGGTGGTTTGAGATGATTTACCCCTAGGAGCCGGCTGGTCTGCAGGGACAATTGGTGAATTTGCCTTAACCGGGTCAGATTCTTTTAATGAAGCTATGTAACACTGCCCAGCCTATTTAACATAACGATGAAGAGAAGGCACACCATTCACAGTAGGAAATTTTAGAAGCATATGCACAGTGGAAGCCACTGCTTGGAAGCAGTTTGACCGGGCTGACCGAGATACACATTGTAAGGTGACGGTTTATTTATTACCATGAATCAATGGTTTCTGTTCGTTTTAGCTGGCCAACTATCAAGGTAACTGGAATACTGAGTTGCCCAGTAGCAATCACATAGTGGTTGCCAAAGCCAATTAAAGGTGTATGGACTAGATCTAACCGGGTTTTATGCAATTGACAGCCCTCTAAGGCATTAACAATAGTGATATTGCTAGAACTACCAGAATCAATTAGAGATGTAACAGCCTATAACAAATGGATTATCATAAGTATATGAAAGAGAATGATCTTTGTCACCAAATGAAATAACAAAGGTCATAGGATCTACCTTACGCTTACCCAAAATACCGTCCAAGTATCGATAAGACTGTTTGCGTTGCCGATTTAAATATTCCATGGTAGGTCCTTTAGCGATAGTATTGACCACCCCAGCAATAACAAGATCAGGGTCTGACTCGGCTTGATTAAGTCAATCTCATCCAACCCAAATTAAAAAACTACCTTGATTAAGTCAATCTCATCCATCCAATTCTAGAACAGAGAAATGAATACCACATATTCTAACTTCTAACCTACACATATAAATTCATTTTATTCTCACACCCAAAACCCTTCACTCGCTTCTTGCCTCTCAACTCTTCTCTCTGAGTTATCTCAAGAAAGTCACTAACACACACGCACACTTTGTGTTTACACATCTGGTATTGTGAAGATCACAGATCCCAGAGATTGATTACACTCACGGCCGATTTCATTTCATCATTTTCAAAGGGTATAACAATCAACTTTTACTTTCTTTGTATGAAAACAATTACATTGTTGATTTGAATAGGCTATTTGAAGTTTGGATTATTTGTTTATATGTTATTGCACATGCCTAAAAGAATATGAAATTGAATTTTGACAACTGAGTTAAAACAATAATGTTAAAACTATAAGAATAGATTTACAGGAAAAAATTGTGGTTTTCGTCCCTCTTTTTTGATCCCGTGGTACTTTTTGTCCGTCTTGTTTTTTGTGTGGCATTTGTAGCCTCTTCTTTAGTTTTTCTTGGCAATTTTTGGTCCTTATATTGGCAGTAGATGATTTTATGTTGACTGATATAGTAGTGAATGGTAATTTGAACTATTTTGAAATAGTAAAAATATTTTGGTTAAAAAATTAACTAAACAAAGCTTTAAAACACGGGTGAATCATTAGAGAAAGGGAACTGCCCATCAGACCAATCCTTCAAAATATTGTCGTAATTCAATTTTAGTAGCGAGCTGATGTCAATCTTGATAAGATATGATAATAACAATGAGGGTTCTAACTGGGACACAAAAATGGATGGGTGATTGTGCCCCTAAAACTTAGCCATTATTCTTTTTGAGGGATTGTTAATTATGAGATTTTCTTTCTGATAGAGGAAGATTTTATGACTTTGTTTTTAGCTAGATTTCTTAAAACTCCACATCTATTTTTAATTTCTTATGTTTTATTTGGTTCGATGAATATTTTTCAACCTTTATGTTTTATATCATTTGGTTCAACGCAAAATCGGCCTGGAAGTTCTAGAACCAGAACCGAAACCCTGGCTCACAGTTTAATGAATTGGAACTATTTGAGGAACCAGAATCGACAATTCTAATTCCAAACTGGTAGTTTCAAAAAACAATTTTCAAACTTATATAATATAATATTAATTTTAAGTTTTTGTTAAATGTAAATTTATAGAAGAAGTCTTGTTTCTTATGTTTATGAATCATTTAAATGTTATTTAATTAAATATATTTGTAACTTGTCATTTTTCTTCATTTTATTACTTTGTAATTTTTATAATATATATAGTAAAAGTATGAAATTATATCTATTAAATCAAATATATGAAATTAGATAACAATAATTGAATTTAAAATATATGAAACTAAATTTATAAATTAAAAAATGAATTGGCAATACATGAAAATACTGAAAGAAAAAGATGCCAATTTACTTTTTTTTATTGAATCTAGGTATTCAAATTTTCTACTTTTTGGAAAATATATTTTTAATAAGGAAAATACCAGTAAAACCAAAAACGATGGTTCATGAACTGGCCCAAAACCATCATAATGTGAATTGTACTTCACGATGTGGAAGTTGCCAAGGAAAGTCAAGCGATAAACGTTAGCAACTTACTCACTTCATAAAATTTGAATACCTTCTTCTAAGACAAGCTATTTTAGCTAAAACCTAGATTGATTAAACGAATTGAAACAATGAGAAATTTAGGCAGAGTAAGTAACCTAAATTCTTTAAGTTTCAAAACTTAAGAAAATTAATAAATCATGCAAAACACATAATTTCAATTAGATAATTCTAAAGTTAAGGCAAAACAACCTGACACAATTATAATCTACCATCTGAATTCTATCTATTAAATTTTGGCTATGGCCTCCCTTAAAATAGGGGTTGTAGCCAATTTTAAAAAGTCAAAGAGAAGAGGAAAAGAATTGCAAAAGTGGAAATCAAGTCGAAATTGGTAATTCTTTACAAGTTCTAATTCCAATAGAAACATGAATTGGAAGTCGAATTTCAGCTTCCTTAAGGGATGCTCTTTGCCAAAACAATGTCACAAAATAAAAAAAAAAAAGACGGACAAAAAGGTGATCAAGAACTGAGCCCTCTTCGGAAACTACTATAACTAATCAAACCTATAACAAACTTATAACAACCTAACCAATCAATAACTAACTAGGCAAAAAATTAGGAAACATGCACAAATCCTAATTGCTTTCCAAAACCCTAACCAAATTGCACGTGGACTTTGAAATTCAATTGTGGGCTTGTAGATGGGCTGGTCGAATTTATGAGGCTTGTGGATGTTGTGACACCCCTTATTTTCACGGACTAAATTCCTAGAACTTATAAGGTCAATTTGGAAATTTGACCATTAACTAATTTTGTATTGAAAAAGTAGAGTCTATATGATTAAATGTGTAGTACCTTATTTGAGTTAGGAAAAAGGGCAAAATAGTCATTTTGCCACATGCCGCTTATTGTTAAAGTATCTAGCTAGTATAAAATTCATTCATTGTAGAATTCAATTATCAATACGTTAAATTTTAAAGGAAAACTGAAAATAATTCTAAATTAATTATTTCATGATTCAGATACCAATATCTTATACAAATTCTAAAGATTAATAGGATTCCTATCCTACCTCCTACTTCTACTCAAAACACAGGGAGTTGTGATTGAGGTTCATCTGTTGCTTATTAAACTAGTAATTATCTAGTAATCATTCAAGGGAGTAAATTTAATTACCTATACCCTAATCTTAGGCGGATTTCGGTTGTTACACACACAACACCCTATAAAAAGAATAGTTTAACGCTAAAGTCCATTCAGTAAACCATACGCGTGAAAATTCAGCAAGAAGACAAAATCTGAAACTTCTTGTCATATCTTGTTCCTTTTCTTCTCATGCCGTCTTCTTCTATCCTTCTTGCCTCCCAATATAAATTAATCAATCCTTCACGTTCTTTCTACCTTGTACTAGATGAAGATGAAGGAAGAACATTACAACACTGTGATTGAGGAAAAACAAAAACCTAAGATCAATTTCTGTCCAACGACCATTGTTCATCATTTCTCTCTATTTAATTCTATTTATTTCAGTTCAGTTCTTTCAAAAACCATATGAATTTAACCCCTACATTTATGTAAATTGTTCCTTAGGTACATGACTCTAGATTGGTTAAAAAGGAGAAATATTTAGTCAACTACAAATCACGACGTCTTAGGAAAATATTTTGTATCGGTATACTGAATATGATATTCTTGTGGTTTCTATTTACATAAGAATAATTTAGAAAAACTTCACTTAGCACATTATTATAGATGCATTAGGAGTATGTGCATCAAATTTCATAATTTTTTATTTTTGGTTTATGGTATACAGGTCTATCATTTTTCTAAATTTTATAGAAAAGCGATCTGTGAATTAGGAGATAAATTTGTAAAGTGGACTCTTCTGTACTGTTATTTTTTAGAAAACTGAACATAGTGAGTGCAATATTTAATCACTCCTTTGTCAGAAATTCTAAAAATTTTATGATTTATTTTAGGTACATGTATCTATTATTCTGTAAATTTTTTTAAAAAGATGATTTTTACTTTTGGAATTATAAAGCTTTAAAGGAAACTAACCTCTACAGTCATTTTATCAGAAAAATGAAAACTTTTATGTTTAACTTTGCCTTTGTCCAAAAAATCTGAAAATTTTATAGAAGCTATTTTAATGTCTTTTATCTTCTGGTGAAATTTTGTATCAATCAAATTTTCTAATTAAGAGAAAATAGCATTTAAACTTTACTGGGCAGACAAGAAAAACTCCTCAACTTTTAAATGAGAATGTTTTCATAACTCCCAACGATTGGGATCTTTTTGCAAAATTGTTTGGTTTTCAAAAGTTTTAAAATCCCAAACACATCACATTTTAATGTTTACCCATATGCATAAGTTTGATATGGAAAGATGTGAATTTAAATAAATTATTTCTGTGAAAAATCTATAAGACCTGAAATCTTTTTGACACATCCTTTCGGTGTCGAGAGTGGTCTCTTTAGTTTGTTTCTAATTTAAGAAATTAGTAAACTTTCAAAATCTTATCGACAGTCTTTCGATGTTGAAAGCTTTGTTAATTATTCGAGTCCCTCTTCAGTGTTGAACCTTATCTCGACATCACTTTAGAAATCCTCTCAATGTCGAAACCTACAAGATACTCGAAACCAGTTTTAAAACTGCACTTGCACAAGTTTTCTTGTCTTAGGTCATACCTTATTTAACCTTATTGAATAACTTATAGGTTAATTACTTTGGAACATTTTCATGCTTCACTAACATTGACTAGGCTTGACCTGGACGCGTTAGTTGGAATTTTACCTCGCTTGAAACAGGGTGAGGGATTACTCACTATACTCGGAATGTTTAATTGGTTTATCTACATAGTATTACTAAAACTACCTTATGAATATATATATACATACACATATGTATATATATATATATAAGTATATATGTCTTGTGAATTGTTTTGAATATTGGGTAGTCCACATCCATTGAATAAATGTTCACGAACATCATTAAAGTATTGTACTTCTTGTTTAAATTGCCTTGAATGATCTTGTCTCGAATGAATGTTTGCTGAAATGTATCTCACATTGCTTTTAATAATCCTAAACCATGAATGGATGGATTCTCGTTTGAGCATTCTTTTCCTAAAGAAAGAAAATGTTGTGAACCCCCTGTTAGGTTTGATTCAAAATGATTTGGAGTTTTCAAAATACCTAGAATGGTTTGAACCTGATGCTTTGAACCAAAAGATAATGATTCAATCCCTTGAATTCATTTTGGGGAAAATCCCTAAATTTTGAAATGAATGACCTTGTTGGCTTAAAAGGAACTTTGCAAAATTGTAAATAGTTTTGAAATAGACAAAGAAGATCTCAAAACATCCCTGATTTGTTGTCTTGTGATTGCTCGTTAAAGAACGCCATGTCTATCTTGTTAAATTGCTTTGTTCAAGAATGAAATGTTTATTTCTTTATTGAAGCAAGAAATATATATTGCTTATGGAAGCATGTATGCCTATATTGATTGTTGATTGCTATATTAAAGCATGACTTGAATACGGCTTCGTGAAGCATATCGATTGATTGTTTACACTTTCTCAGAGCATGATGCATAACTTGTTAGACCTATGGTCTCAATTATATAGTGTTTTTATAATTTAAATGAAAAATAAATAATTGGACTAATGAATGAAAAGAAGTTTAAAAAAAAGTTGACTGGACATCGTCTGAAGAGTCACACGACTGGCACATTTCTCGGACACTCAAGAACAAGTCAAGAAAATGAAGGCAATTTTAAAAGTTCAAGAACACCTTGTAAGATGGCCTGTATGAGCTGCGCAGAAACTCGCACAGCCTCTGAGTCAAAATAATTAATGCAAGTCAGAAAGGACAGTTTGCCTTTGACCAAGAAGCACGCGAACATTGACTCACGTACAAAGATCTGCCCGCGTCACACAGGCTCTCGTACGGACTACAGACAAATCACTTAATGCAAGTTAGAAATGTGTTGTACAAGTTAGTTGACTATTGAAGAAATTCAAATTTCACGAATCAATATGACACGTACGAGAAGACCTACAAGTCGTACACACTCTTGGACAGACTCTAGTAAGATCAAATTTAAAAAGGCTGGTGAAGAGAAGCATTGACCATCTTGTCAATGCTTCAATCACTTCATTTAAAGAACCAAGAATGCCCAAGTGATTGAGGCACAGTATAGAAGGTCCTAATCTCCTGATCAAGAGATAGGCAAGGTGAAAGAGGGAGTTCGAAGTAAGGGGGAGTCTTGAGTAAGTCGTACCTCCTTGAGAGGGATTAGGCGAAAGATTCAATCCCGTTGAGTTAGTGATCACATTAATTTAACTTACAAATCAACAACCCTAACAAGATAATTTTTTGGCTGTCTTTACCTTGTGAACTTCAAGAAAATGAGTCCAACAGAAAGATAAACTCAGAGTAACCTAAAACTAATCACTTCATGATAAAGGAAAACTGACTAAAGAAGAAAATTAACTGCAGAATTCCTATAGTAACACCCTATAAGACCTCATGTCAAAAACCAATTAATTCAACAAAATTAGGATGACTGGAACAGCTTAAGAAAGCCAATTCTACAACAAACAAAAATTTCTTACTTCCCTAACATCTATTTGGATCCAGTCTCTTAACAGCCAGAATGTACCTGGAGAATAATCAACTGATTTTGATTTAAAAACACTGAACAGACCCAATCCAACAATGCACAATCCAGATTCAAATAAAAGATCTTATGGAACAAAATAGACATGCAAATATTGAACCATTATAGAAAAACAAACTCACTTGGAAAGGATAGGTTTTTAGAAGCATCCATCACCTACATGTCTTAATTCTAGAAACAAACAAACAAACAAACAAAATAAAAGAAATCAACCACAATTTGTCAGAGTCAAACTTAATCACAACTATGTTACAAACCTTTTTTTTTTTTTCTCAAATTGCAGAAAACCTACCCAATCCTAGCAACTTTAAAAAAATAGCCAAGCAAAGATCTTGTTAAAATCAGTGATAATGTCATTTCCAATATATATCATGTCTTGCTACAGGGTCTCTAAACAAATTAATAAGCACAAAAATGAAAAGGTGCGTGGCTAAAAGCGGGTGGAAAGAAAGTGAGAACAAGAAAATTCATTGAGCAGCTTGGAACAAAATTCTCAATACCAAGGGAGAATGGAGGCCTAGGAATTAGGAATGTAAATGCTCTTAATGACAAATTTCTTGCTAAACAAATGGCAAATGTAAAATGAGTATAGGAATTAGGAATGTAAATGCTCTCAATGACAAATTTCTGCCTAAACAAATGACAAATGTAAAATGAGTATAACTTGTTGATGTCAATAGGGTTAAGAGGGAGATAAATTTCAAGCTCAATAGAAACGTGGTCATTCTTAGCTTTGGAAGAGTTGGCTGTGTGCTCAATATGTTGTTGAGAAGGGAGGGAAGTGATGTATAGCTGATGAGAAATCAATCAGAACATGGGGTACAATTGGATACCAAATAGTGGGTGCCACCTAACTTCCATCAGGAAACCAAATATCTATCAGCTGAAATGGATCAATGAATTGATAGATCAAAAAAGGGATGCTGGAAACAAAGCATGGTAGAGAACGTTTTCTATCACATGGAAATGCAACAAATCTTGTGCATACCATTTATACCTTATATAGAGGTCAAGACCAAGAGCTATGCCGGAAGAGTATAATTTTCAGTAGGTCAGTTTACACGTAGCTCATGTCATTCAAGTCTCATCTGAAACAAAAGCATGTGGAAAAGAACATGGAAACTGCTAAGTAAAGGAAAAATTAAGCACTTCATCGGGTGATGCCTTTACAACTAGCTTCCTGTTAATAGCTGCCTATGGAAAAGGGGAATGCAAGTGGATGAGATTTGTTGCAGATGCAGCCAAGATATTCTTTGGCATATACTAAGATCGAGGAATAGCTGGCGATACAATGGAGAAAAAATGGATGCATGGAGTATCATACAAAAAGCTACACATGAATGAAATGAGTTTAAGCTTGCCCAGATATGAGCTATTCAACCACCAAGCAGAATGTGGAACATGGAAAGGGAAACAGAATGTTGGCAACACCTTGATCAAGGTGTTTTATGGTTTAATACAGCCTCAAGAATTTAGAATGGTGCCTGGAGAGCTTGCATTAGGACTATGATCAAGAATTCTATTGGTAAAGTAATACTGGTTAAAACAAGCCCAAGAGAGCACACTCAAAGCTCCATTGTAACAGAGGTGCAAGCAACTAGATTAACATATGTTGAGACCTATCATAGGAATGCAAAATTTTGAAATGCAGTTAGAGATATAGATTACGGTGGTTTGGTTACAAGGGCAAACTTCTCCTGTTCTAAAGGCATTATCCATAGTTGACAAAATCATGCTTCTTAAATCATTGTTTTCACAATGTAAATTCTTGTTTATTCATAGGGATTGGAATACTATAAGCAATAGATTAGATGAAATATCTTTATCTAATGATTGTCAACAATGCTAGATGAATAACTGCCACAGTGGTCAGATGAAGCATGGAAGTTAGATCATAATGTTGTTTTGTAAACCTTTGTGTCCACATCGCTGTTTGACTCTTCAATTTTGTCATAAATAGAGCATGTCAAAAAGCTCTTAAAACTAACTTCTAACCTTGACATTGTTGCCATTTCAAAGCCTAATCAACTAGGAGGTTTCAATTGTGGGGGTGGAACAACTAAAACTTTGACAACAAAAGATGAAAAACCCAAGAGAAACCTTTGAAAAATTATTGACCAAAAAGGATTAAAAATTGAGAATAAAGTGAAAACAATCCTCTCCTTGAATCCACTGCATATATAGAGGGTAAATCAATGTAATAGCTAGCATTTCTATTGAAAGTTATCATCTCTCCTACTTAAACAATAAAATATTGTGGCTATGTTTTGAATTTCCTGAAACAAAAAGAAACCATGTAAAAGAATCCCAAAATCATGTACAAGCTTACCTCAAGTCAAATTTGAAACACCAAGTAAACTAATATAAAAATTTCAACAAACGAAGCTGATTAGGGCTTATAAATCTTAACCCCAAGGTCCCCCAAAAACAATGTTGCTAAGGAGAATCCTACGTTTCTAGGAAGAATTACAAATACAAACAACAAAACACCATAAAAAAGGTAGAGGAGTATTTTGGGTACTCAAGGGTTCACCGTTATCAGAGATTCGGGGAGAGGTGAATATGCTGAGCAATGTGCAACAAATTTCACAATACGTAAGGCTCTGTTCTCTTAGTATCCAAATTAGGAAATTGGTTGGTTTGTGAGAAAAAAAAAACTGGAGGGGAATCTTCTCTGGGAAATTGTGTAAGAGAGAGGGAAAAAAAATATAGTGATTGTGTTATTTTTTGAAAAATGTGAGTGTTGATAGAGAGAGAAATTTTAAATTTTGTAAAATATGAAGGAGTTTCTTTAGATATTTGTGTGTACGGCCCAAGCCCCACTTAAATCAGCCCAGCTCATCACAAAACATAAGGTCCTAGAAGATTAAGCCTTAAGTCCAGACCCAGACCAAGAAAATGACCCAATGGACAATGACTATTGGGTCCTCAGTGCAGCTTATACCGACGGCAGGAAGGGACGTCTGCCTAGATCCATTCCTAGACGTGACAGGAATGGCATGGGAGGCTTAGACCAGGGGGGTAAAGAGCAAACCCTGGTGTACATGCCAAGTAGTTAAGGAGAAGGACTGGACCCTCTCAACTTTATAAATAGCGGGCTGTTCTCCACAAAAGAGGTGATAAAAAATAATCCAATCTTAACCTCATATAGGTTAATGCTTAAATACTTTATTTCCGTTCTCTAACTTAAGCTTCGGAGAGCTAACAGGGATTTAGCCCCTCCAAGCTCTATTTCTATTTCAGGCTCACGGACTGACTTTCCAGTGATCCAGTTTTAGCGAACTACGCATCATTAACCGGCGCCATCTGTGGGGACTCAATCATTAGGTTGAAATCACCTTTGACCAACCTTGGGTATCCGAACTGATAAATAAGTGTTGTGATGTTTATTCCCGGAGGAGGTCCAAGCAGAAGAAAGAAAATCTCCAATAGTTTATTTCAAGAAGGGAATCAAGTGTAGGAGTTAGAGGAGCTGGCATTCGTGAGGAAAACCATGTCCAAATTTAGAGCTTTCATGGAAGAAAAAATGAGAGTTGAGGGAGAGGAGGAGCACAGGTGGAAAGGCAAGGCGAAGGAACGGGAAGAAGGCCGGGAAAGGCGAGAGGCAGATTCACTGGATCATCCTCGAGCCCAGGGTGAAGGCAGATGTCTGTCTCAAGAACATGCTTCTTTGGTACACCCAGCAGGCAGATGTTTGGTTAAGAGAGAAAGAAGCAGATTCTCCTTCCTGGAGAAGTTGATCCATAGTGCCATGCCGGAGGAGTCATGGGCTAGAAAAAGAACATTCTCAAGTGTCGAGGGATCTAGGGGAGGAAACTCCCCAGTTGAGGTTCAGAGAAAAGGAAAAAAAGACTAGAGGGAATGCTGATGAACCTACCAGGGAACTGGTTGGAGGAGGTGGAAGGAATGATGGACAAGCTATTAGAGGGGGTCAAAACTATGGAAGATTTCGAGGATACCACACACCCTTTCACAATGGATATCCAAACATCCCCTCTGCCGTACCACTTCAAGAGACTGTATCAACTCCCTCAGTTTGAGGGAACCACGGACCCAAAGGATCACTGGATGAAGTGCATAGGAGCCATGGATATAGAACTATTGACTAAGGCGAACAAGTGCATGGTGATACATCAAACCTTCACGAGAGGAGTGCTTAGCTGGTATACGCACCTCACGCGAAACTCGGGAATTCATCCCTGGAGCAATTTAAGAGGAAGTTTATGATTAATTTCATAGGGAACCATTTTATAGCTAAGTCAGTGTCTCATTTGATGACAATTGGACAGGGAGAGGATAAATCAATTGAGGATTATGTTAAAAGGTTTAACTCACAAGGAGCGAAGTGCCCAGACAAGACATATTTAGATGTACTCTAGGCCTTCATCCATGGAATATAACATGGGGAGCCCAGCATAGACCAGCATCTCCGGCCACCAAAAGATTTTGTGAAGCTGTCATCCAGGCGAGTGCCTTCTCAATCGCCAAGGAGCAGGAGACATAAAAGAGAGCCCGACAGTCTTCAGACAAGGGTAGGGCAAAAGGGGCCGGGGTCAGCGGGTAGTTAAGCGGGAAAAGGCCAGTCCAGGAAAGACTACACTTCCCACCTCAATCCCACTTAACATACCCATCCGAGAGGAAGGGAGTCCCGATAGTGTACACTTTTTGAAAGACTCTAGCGTTGAGGTCATGTACGTGGCTCAGAGTCAAGGGCTGTTGACAAACCCACCCCAATCAAAAGGATCCTACCCAAAGAAGGATCACTCAAAGTACTGCGACCACCATCGGGTGTCAGGGCACAGTATTGAGGAATGTCTGGAATTGGCATATGAGATAAAGAGGGTAGTTCAGGGCAGGCAGTTGTGGGAGTATGTTGATAGAACAGGAATAAGAGGCTCGAAGAAAGGCAAAAATGGGAAAGCAAGGAGCAGCCAAGCATCTCGGGTGAACCCACGGGCAACGGAAGTTGAATGGGCGTTTCTCACTGCAATTAGGAGTAAAAAGAAAGGAGGGTGAAAGAACCGAGACCCTGTGGATCTCCGAGAAGGACCTCCACGAGGGCTCAAGAGAAGATAACCCAATGGTGATAGAAATGGTAATTGCGAATTTTATAGTCAGACGTACCCTATTGGACACAGGATGCTCAGTTAAAATCCTCAGTAAAGGAGTGTTTGAAGAATACCACCTTGACAAGAAGGACATTGACCCAGTTCGCATGCCGCTGGTAGGCTTTGGAAATTTGAAAGTGATCCAAGTAAGGAAAATCAGAGTACCAATGACAATTATATCTGGGAATCACCTACGGATAGAAAATCTGGAATTCGTCTTCATCGAGTCCCACCCTGCCTACAATGCATTCCTGGGAAGGCTGGGCTTGAATTGGTTCCAAGCAGTGACCTCCACAGTGCATATGGTCGTGAAGTTCTAAACGCCAGATGGAGTAGCCTCGGTCAGTTGTGATGTGTGCACAGCCAAGCAATGGTACATAGCGGACCGGAAGAAGATGACATCTCGACCATGATGGTGATCGAGGAATTAGAGCCCCTGAGGTTTATAGAGGAAAGAATGATGAAAGGCAGGGTCAGAATTCAAGAAAGTCTAGTTGGGGGCAGACCCCTTGAAGACAATAAGGATAGGAGTGGGGCTGACCCCCGAGTTGGAGCAAGGGGTGGTTAGTTTGTTGAAAGAATTTGAGCAAGGGTTCACCTGGTCGGCAGACGACATACCTGTGATCCCGAGGAAGCTCGCAGAGCACTGTCTATCAATTGACCCCGACATAAGGCCGGTAAGACCAAAAAAAAAAAAAAAAAAAAAAAAGGAATTTTGGTTTAGAACTGAGTCAAGTTGTAGATGCGGAAGAGAGCAAGCTGTTGGAAACACGGATAATCAGGGAGTTGGCTTATCCGCAGTGGTTGGAAAACCCAGTCCTAGTGAAAAAGTCAGATGGAAGTTGGAAGATGTGCGTTAACTTCACGGACTTAAACAAGGCATGCCCAAAGGATTTGTTTCTGTTACCAAGGATAGATGTGTTGGTCGACTTGATCGCAGGTTTTCGTTTCTTATGCTTCCTCGATGCCTACAATGGGTACCATAAGATTTTTCTAAACAAGGAAGACGAGGAAAAAACCTCCTTCATCACGGAGAAAGGCACGTACTGTTACACGACCATGCCTTTTGGATTGAAAATGCAGGGGCCACATACCAGCACCTTATCAACAAGATCTTCAAGTATAAGCTAGGTAGAATCATGTAGGCATATATCGATGATATGCTCGTGAAAAGTAAGAGTGAGGAAGCCTTGTTGAGCGATCTCTGGGAGGTTTTGGAGATCCTCATGGCCACGAAAATGAGGCTGAACCCTGTAAATTGTGTCTTTGGGTCGTTTTCGGGAAAATTTCTAGGTTATATGATCTCAGAAGATGGAGTATCGGCCAACCCTGAAAAAATTTAGCCAGTGATGGAAATGCAACCCATCAGATGGCTAAGGAAGTACAAAGGTTGACAGGAAGGCTCGTAGCATTTTTTAAAGTGTTAAGGAAAGCTGACAAGTTTTGTTGGGGAAAGGATTGCCAGAAGGCAATTAAGGAGTTGAAGAGATACCTTGCAGAACTCCCACGGCTCTCTATGCCATTACCTAGGAAAGAGCTATATGTTTACATAGCAGCAACGGAATTTGCCGTAAGCGCAGTACTGTTCAAGGAAGAAGGAAAGGTGCAACGGCCTGTATATTTTTTAAGCAAAGTGTTGCAGTCAGCATAAAGAAACTATGCACCCATTGAGAAGTTAGCATTGACTTTGTTTCAAGCCGGTAGGCGGTTGAGGCCATATTTTGAATTGCACCAAGTCACGGTGTACATGGATGCTACTCTGCGAGGAATCATGACAAAGTCGGGCAGTTCAGGTAGGCTCATCAAATGGGCAATTGAACTGGGAGAGTTCGAGATAAGTTTTAAGCCGAGAATAGCAGTTAAAGGGCAAGTGCTCAATGGGGGCCGCCTTCTTCCGTGACTTAAGTGATAAGGAGGAACCCTCAATGGGGGCCGCCTTCTTCCATGACTAAAGATTGGCGGAACCCCGGGTAACAGTAAGGATTGGGGCCCCTCCAACAGAGGCATGAGAGTGAGTAGGGGCAGTAGGGGTGGGGTCGACTGGGGGAGTCGAGCTCCGGGAAGGATGTGCTCGGGTAGTTCCTTCTGGGGCTGGGACTAAGGAGGAAGTACCGGAAGGCACTGTATCCCCGGGGACGGTGCACTTGTCCTAGTGAGTTTGCTTCACAGTAGAGGGATCGCCAGGGACTTTCCTCTTTTCGGTAATAGTAGGGGCATCGGTTGTGAGGGACTCGGGAAAAATAGGGGGAGCATGAAGTAAGGGGGGCTCCCAGTGACACTGCAGATACATCTATATAAGTAATAATAAATCAATCAAAAAGATTTGGGGGAAGTAAATTTTGAAGCAGAGCATCAGGCTAGAAGGAAGCAAGGGAACACGAACATTTGCCCACGATTACGGGCGCATTGCTCCACCCAACCCATTTTAACCCTTCCTCCAAGGGGTCTTCGCGACCATCATAAGGTCTCCTGACCTTGTTGATGTAATGACACGACAATCCGACTTTTGGGGTACGAGGAGGGGACGGGGAAGCGAGCGGCAGAGTCGGCCCCCTTCCCTGTCATTCCACAAGCACGGAAGGCCCGAGGAAGCACTTGAAATAAAGAAGAATTTTTTCTTCCAATCGTCAATTTTGCCCTGAAGGTGGGACACCATTTGGAATCTTCCTGCGGGTGGGTGGCGATGGGCGACGCTGTACCACCCCTCGCCTAGTGCAGTAAGGGAGAAGTGTTCAAGGAAGAGCGGGATCCCCGGATTTATGGAGAGATCCCAGCAGACGAAGCAGAAGCCAAGGATGTTGCAAATCGAGTTTGGAGTAAGCTGGGCTACGCCTATGGACCAATATTGCAGTAACTCGACCAGGAATGATGGAGCAGGGAATCTTAACCCGCTGCTGCGTTGCTTGGTATAAACAGCTACCCACCCGTTCCCCGGTGCATGGGCTCGTTCTCCATCTTAGGGAACAATTACCCACAACTTAACGAGACTATGGTATTTAGCCCTCAGATCTAGTAATTTGGAGGGCTTGAAGTGGGAAGAGATGTCTTGGACGGATGGCGAAGGGTTTCTAGCCGCGGTTTTGACCGGCGGGAGAGGCATTTAGCCTTAGATGGCCCGGCGATCGTTGTACAAATGGAGGGAACGGCGACGATCATCATTTACCAAATTGAAAAATAAAAATTACTTTAATAAAAGAAAATAGTTAAATTTAGAATGTGAAGGAAAAAAAACCTATAAAACAGAGGGAATGTGAAAATTTACAAAATTTGAGCGGGAAAATAAAGCCGCCTCACACTTTCAAAACATTGTTTATTTCCTTTTCGCCTCCTTTTCAAAACATTTTTCGAAAGTGAAAATTATGATCTTAGTTTCCAAAAGTCTGTGCATAGTTTTTTTCAATCTCTAATTTTTTATATTCAACTATCACGAATGGTCAACACATATGATAGTTAGTAAAAGTCAACACTCCTAAACTTAGGATTAAAACTATTGAGTTCTTAAACTTCACGAGTAAAAGCGTTTTTTTTTTATTTGTAATGTTGCTTCCCTTAACGTTAAACTATGATAGTTTATTAATTTTTATGTTTTCATACTTATACTTTTAAGAATTTGAATTTTATCGATTCAATTAATTTATCCTTCACATAAATGAATAGACTTAAAGTATAATATTTTAAAAAATAATTTTAATCAATAGTTTGAAATTTTAAATATTACATTGAAAGGGGAACTAGCACTCAATAAATAAAAATAAAAAAATGTACTAAAATATAACTATTTAAAAAATATAAGGAAATTTATAAAATGTTGAAAATTTTGAGGCTATCAAAATTAGTAGAAATACATGTAAAAGACTATCAATTATGGCGTCGAATCGTAAACTCAATTGATACTCACTTAGTTTGTCTGGCTTGTGTATAATGGCTAGTGAACGTTAGACTATCGAGCCGAGCGTCGATTCACAAGTGTTGTCGACACCTCTTATAGAATTTGCTTTTCTTCAGGTAAAGCTTTTCTTGCGAGTTGCTTCTCTTATCACAGCTATATGTCAATTTGGCGACACTGGAGTCGATGGTTTCCATAAGCTGAAGTTTATTCTAGCCTTGAAACTTTTGATTGTCAAATTTAATGTCGAATCGACAGTACAGTAGACAGCTTTTTATATTTCTCTTTTTCTGCAATTTTCTGCAATGCACTTAAATGCAAAGCCATTAATTAAAATCAAATATTTAAACAAGTACTGATACCATATGTCTAATAATTTAGTATCAACCTTATTAGATGTAATATTTTAAAGTTTTGAAAGAATTAAAAAAAAGTCAAATTTGTGAATATATATGCCTTTTATAGTGTCATTAATTATTTTTTTTAGATGGAGAACATTGTGTTGACTCTTTGCTTTATTCAAAACCCAAGCACGCATTACTAGAGTTGCTAGGCACTATGCCATTTGCACTCACCGGTTTAAGTTTGGGTTACAATCAAAGATTGTTGTACTGTCGAGACTACCATCCCACATTGTGTGAGACACAATACACATGTGAATTGATTCAAAAAGAAAAAACTAGGAAAAAAATATAATACTTTGCTCCCTTAATAGAAACATACGTTTTTTAAGTTATCTTCTCCATAGAAAAAAGTTTAATGATATACTAATATTACAACATAATTGTAATTTTGTAATATTAAATAAAATATTTTTATTTCTAATAAATAAATTAAATTATTCAAGGATATAATAACTTGTATTTACTATAATGCCTTAAAATATATACAAATTAAAAATGCATTTCGTATTGAAAATAAATCATCATTTACCAAACTGAAAAATAAAAATTACTTTAATAAAATAAAATAGTTAAATTTAGAATGTGAAGAAAAAAAAGTTAAATTTAGAATGTGAAGAAAAAAAACCTACAAAACAAAGGGAATGTGAAAATTTACAAAATTTGAGAGGGGAAATAAAGCCGCCTCACACTTTCAAAACATTGTTTATTTCCTTTTCGCCTCCTCTGAGTCCTCTCTGTTCTACTCATTCAAATCTCAAAAAGGGTTTCTACGTTGGAAGATACATGGTCAGGGGAGTATTGCTTTTCTTTTTCAGATGATGCCACACAGTTTTAGTTTGATGACGTTCCTGATGATGCCAAGGCGGGAGAGAAAGATGCTACTTTTCGTGTGGCTATTTCACAACGTCTTGGGAAGGGATTTGTTTTTGCAGCGATTCTTTCATTAAGTCTCAATCTATCACTTGGAATTGGGGAACTGTTGAACGGAAGGATTATTGAAATTTTTGGGTAAGAACTAAGAAGCATATGGTAATACAATATTTGCACTTCATGTAATTAAGAAGATTCAAAATTTAGGAAGTTAATGGGTACTTTGATAGGGAAAACCCAATGAATCCCTGTGGTGTTTTGTGTTTTGTAATTTGAGAGGTTATTGGGTTAGGGATTTATGAACATTTGTTTGCTTCATTTGTTGAAATATTCAGTTTGCTCCAGTCAGGTCTTGCTAATTTGATCTCTAGTGTAAGCATTTACCTGCTTTTGAGGGTTTTTGTTATTGTTATTTGGGTAATGGTGCAATTTGGCCCCGTGGTTTCAACAAGGGTACAAATAAGCCCTCGAAGTATGTTTAGGGTCAATTTAGCACTCGAAGTTTTAGAAGTGGTTCAAAATAACCCCTCCTATGCTGACATGGCATACTGATGTGGAAATTACCAGTAAAGAATTGACACAAGAGAATAAAAAATATATAAAAAATTAATTGCAAATATGATGTGGCTAATATTAAAATTAAAAAGAGAAAATTGACGGACAAACCCATTTTCTTCCTCTCGCCTTCTTCCTACTTCAGACCTAGGCCTGGCAATCCAACCCCTAACCCATTAACCCGACCCAACCCACCCAACATTTTTAACTAGTTGGGTTGGGTCAGACGGGTTATGGGTTGAGTCGGTTACGGGTCAAATCTTGACCCATTTATAGTGTGTTGGGTTAGGTTAGGTTGACCCCTGGGTCATGTTTTTTTATAAAAAAAAACGTTGACCAGTGGGTTACATATCACTCTGACCCATGCTGATGTGGATCGGAGATCACGATGCGGAATACTTACCAAGGAAAGTTTGGAAATTGCGAGACGCAACTCTTAACCTCTAGAATCCCTACCTCGGATTCGGCAGACTACTAAACTTAACCTAAGCTAATTTTAAACATGCAAATCGAACCAAGTTTAAGAACAAAAGAGTCGAAACAAAAGCATGTAATTTAGGCGGAGCAATTACCTAAAAAGCTATAGTTTCTAAACCTATAGTAATTCACAAAGTGTGCAAACTATGAAAGCTCAAAATAAGAGAATGATTCAAAAAGTATAAACTATATTATTCTATTACTTGAATCAAAATTGTGTGTTGAAAAATGAAGAAGAGGAGCCCTATTTATGGTTATAGGCAGCCGAATTCTTCAGTACAAAGTAGTAGAAATCAACTACAATTGGAACTCAATCAAGAGATTGATTCCTTACAAACTGAAACCGAAAAGAACTAGGTTTGAGTTAAATGATGAATTCAGTTTTCTTACTAGTGTACCTAATCGAAATTCTTAGCTAAATAAAGAAGTAGAAATGAATGAAAACAAAGAAGTAGAAATCAATCGAGAGATTGATCTCTTAAAAAGAAACAAACCTAAAGGAACTAGGTTTGTTTAAGTGATAATATTTTGGTTGGATTAAGAGATAATGGTAGCCGAAATTTATAAAAAAATTAGAAGTAAAAATGAAATAAACTACTAGAATTAATTGGAGTTGTAAACTCAAACTAACTCCTTTAAAACTCTAACTGCAATTCAAATTTGGGCTGCTCAATTGGGCTTCCCCAATTTTGGTTTTCCTTCTCCTTATTGCACTTTGGGATGGCCGAATATTATAGAGGTGGGCTGCAATTGAGTTCGACCCAAAATGTGAATGGCGTGTCTGCGGAAAATGTAGAAAGCTTCTGGAAGCATCCGGAATCATTTCTGAAACTCAAAATTTTACAAATTCTTCACTTCTTCATGATTCTTCAATTCAGACCCCTTTTCGAAAATAGTGAGTAAAATGACCATTTTAGCCTTCTTACTCTTCTGGGCTTTATCTTCAGGGGTTTATGCTTCAGATATCATCTCGGCTTGCCGGTAACATTCTTAGACTAGGTTCTCAAGGTCGGCCTTAAGTTTCCTTCTCTTTCTGTGTGTCATTGGCTCAACGATATCTATAATTGGATCTCTCTGGTACGGGATATGGTCTTGGAGCATAACTAGACCTCGTTGTAGAACACGAACAGGCTCTGCTTCCAATCTCAAGTCCTCTGCATCATCTGTGGATCCTCTCTGCTTGGACTTGTCGATGGGCTGGAAATGCCCTTATCACTCCCTCCCGGTTAGCAAGGATTTAACCTCGAATCAAGATCCTGGTCAAAATTAAACAGAGATAAGTCAGCAACATTAAAAGATGTACTAACACTCTACTCACCTGGTAAGTCAAGCTTGTAAGTGTTATCCTCTATCTTACAGACAAATTGAAAGGACCTATCGCCTCGAGGGTGTAACATCATCCTTCGGACAGCTGGAAACCTCTCCTTTCTCATGTGAACCCAAACCCAATCATCGGGTTCAAAGCTCACTGCCGTACGCTTTTGATTTGCAGCCTTGAGTTATGGGTGTTCGTCTTCTCTATATTATGACAAACCTTCTCATGCAACCGCTTAACGGCTTCTACTTTTTGTCTCCATCAGGACTCATCTGATCCTTCGATGGAAGATGGCAGTAAATCCATCACTGTCAGGCGTTGAAGCCGTAGGCGACTTTTAAGGGCGAAAACCCTGTTGAGGAATGCTTGGAGTGATTGTGGGCAAACTCTGCAATCGGCAAGACTTGTTCCCAACTCTTCAAGTTCTTCTTAATCGGCGCCCTCAGTAGATTTCCTACTATGCAGTTGGTTACCTCCGTCTGACCATCCGTTCATGTATGACTGGTGGTTGAGAACATCAACTTAGTTCCTAATCGAGACCATAACATCTTCCAAAAGTAACTCAAAAACTTCACATCTCTATCTAACATGATGGTGCGTAGAATACCGTGTAGCCAAACTATTTCTTTGAAGAACAAGTCAGCAACATGCTTTGCATCATCGGATTTCCTGCACGGGATAAAATGAGACATGTTAGAAAATCTGTCCATGATAATGAAGAGTGAGTCATTACCTCTGTGTCCTCAGCAACCCTAAAATAAAATCCATAGAGAGATGTCAGTCCAAGAAACAGAAGGTACAGGTAACGGTGTGTAAAGACCATGGGGCATAGACGTAGGCTTTGCTTTTAAACATTCAATGCAGCGTTAGCAAAGAGACTCTACATCTTTACTCATTTTAGGCCAATAAAAATGTTCCTTAAGCATATCAAGCATTTTACAAACTCTAAAATGACCCATTAGCCCCCCACTATGCGCTTCACGCACCTGTACCTAGTTGAACTACGCGGTATGCATAACTTATTTTCTTTACACAAAAAGCCATCTTGCCTAAAGAATTTCTGAAATGCACCAGATTCAGATGCTTCATAAATATTGGAAAAATATAAATCAGAAGCATACAATTCCTTAAGATATACAAACCCTAATGATAAATGATCAAGTAAAGTAAGGGCTTCATACCTTCTAGACAGAGTGGCAGCTACCAAATTCTCCTTTTCCTTTTTATACTTAATGATATAAGGAAAAGTTTCAATGAAAGATACCCACTTAGTGTGACGTCTATTCAACTTACCCTCTCCCTTTAGATGTTTAAAGAACTCATGGTCTGAGTGCACAATGAACTCCTTGGCCATCAAGTAATGCTGCCAAGTCTCTAAAGCACGAACCACTGCTTAGAGCTCCTTGCCATAAGTCGAGTAATTCAAGGCAGCTCCCTTCAACTTCTCACTGAAGTAGGTGATAGGCTTTCCTTCTTGCATCAGCAGAGCCTATACCTCTACCTGAAGCATCACACATAAGTTCAAAAACTCATTTAAAATCTGGCAATACTAAAACAGGAGCATGAGTGAGGTTATGCTTCAAAACAGTAAAGGCATTTTCTTACACTTGACCCCACAAGAACGGTACATGCTTCTTGCAAAACTCATTCAGGGGGGCAGCCTTGGTAGAAAAATCCTTCACGAACCTCTGATAAAAACTAGCAAGACTATGGAAAGATCTCACCTAAGAGGTCAATGTTGGTGTAGGCAATTCACTAATAGCCTTAAACTTGGTATCATCAACTTTCACGCCATCCTTCGAGACCACAAAACGAAGGAAGACAACTTCCTCTGCACAGAATGTACACTTTTTCACATTGACATATAATTTATTATCACGTAACTCAATTAATACCAATCTAATATGCTCTATGTGTGACTTCATGTCTCTACTATATATCAATCAATATATCATCAAAATATACCACAGCAAACTTCCCTATAAACTTTCTAAGCACATGATTCATTAATCGCATGAAAGTACTAGGTGCATTTGTAAGGCCGAAGGGCATAACTAACCACTCATATAAACCAAATTTAGTTTTAAAAGTAGTTTTCCATTCATCGCCTTCCTTTATTCTAATTTGATGACAGCCTTGTGTTAAATCAATTTTAGTATAAATGGTTGAGCCATATAGATCTTCTAGCATGTCATCAAGCTTAGGAATAAGATGTCTATACTTAATGGTGATTTTATTAACAGCTCTATAGTCCATACACATTCTCCATGTACCATCTTCTTAGGAACAAGTATAACAAGTACAACATAAGGACTTAAAGATTCCCTTACCTGCCCGTTGATGAGTACCTTCTCCACTTGACGCTGCAATTCCTTTGTTTCCTCCGGATTAGCTTTGTAAGCTGAATGATTTGGTATCGATGAGCTAGGTATGAAGTTGATCTAATGCTCGATTCCGTGAAGTCATATTTAGCAACAAGTACAAGTATTAACCCCTTAGACTTAAGACCTGTTCGACTTCCCCAATTGTAGCAAATAAGATACTTTTACTAACTTCTTTTGAAGGCTTATCTGAGTTCACCGTACTACTATTTACAATCTGTTTACCTTTCCCCTTTTCCTGTTTCTTTTCAGCTTCTCATTCAGCAAGCTTGTCTTTCATCCTGAGAGACTCAGCACAAACATCTTAGGGTGGCAGTGGCAAAAAAGTTATAGACCTTGCCCTGTTGGCAGACCGAGTAGGTGTTGGCAACTGCATCATGTGTCACCTTCATATCAAAGAGCAATTGATAACCCAGGAGAATGTGGCACGCCTCCATAGGGAGCACATCATAAGTAACTTCCCCTTCAAACTTCCTAATAGTATATGGCACTCTGATCTACTAGTTGACTCGATACCCTTCTGAGTTGTCAAGCCATTGGAGTAGGTACGGATGAGGATGATTGATGGTGGGGAGATTTAGATTCTCGGCCATATATGCACCGGCCACATTTGTGCAGCTTCCCCCATCAACTATCAGAACAACAACCTTACCATTTACCTTAAACGGGAATGGAAGATGTTGGTTCGTTGACTTGAGTCCAGATGATGGATGTAGTCAAAGAGCGGGCAACTATGGAAAGGTGAGTGTCACCTTCAGGTTGGTGAATGTCCTTCTCTGTATCTGACTTACCCTCGTCAGTTGAATCTGTGAAGGGATTAACATTGTCGTCTTCATCCTCCTCGGAGATGTAGTTGCCATCATTCTCAAGTAGAACTCTTCTAATGTTAGGGCAATCACGCATCATATGTCCACACCCAGAGAATTGGCATTCTGGGAATGAATGGCATTTTAGTTGCTGATGAAGATGAGGTGGATGGTTCGGCCTGGACAACTTTGAGTTCAGAGTTGAATGGCTTCTTGGCGAGTGGAGAGTACACCTAATTCTTCCTCCCGGTGGCTGGGGCGCTTGATGGCGTCCTAACAGGTTGGACAGTTTTCATGTATTTCTCCATTACCCTGGCTTTGTGTAGCATGTTTGTTAGGCTGGTGGCATTCTGCAATTCCACTGCTAACGCTATCTCTTTGTTAAGGCCGGTTAGAAAGCAAGCCATACTGGCGGCATCGTCCTCATAGACATTGGCCTTGATCTTAGCAATCTCTAACTTCTTGTAATGTTCATCTACAGTCAAAAAGCCTTGTACAAGTGTATGCAATTTCTTATACAACTCTCTAAAATAATACGCAAGAACAAAAGTCTTACTCATCGCTGTAGTCAGATCAAACCATGTTAGAGGTGGAGCACGAGCTCTCATAAGCTGAGTGTTACGCCTGTTAATTAAAATATGTTGATAGATTGACCTTTCATGAAAATGATTAATAATCTTGGGTTTCGTCACAAATTTTCCCTCTTTTGAATTTTACTTTTAGCAGAGGAGAGTGGACAATAGAGAAGGAGAAATGGGTTTTGGTTGGGTCTGAAGCAAAAAGGAAGCGAGAGGAATAAGGGAAGGAAGAAGATGGGTTTGTCCCGACATCACATTTGCAATTAATATTTTGTATTTTTTTTATTTCCATGTGTTAATTCTTTATTGGTAATTTTCACATCAGCATGCTATGTCAGCATAGGAGGGCTATTTTGAACCACTTCTAAAACTTCGAAGGCTAAATTGATCCTAAACATACTTCGAGGGCTTATTTGTGCACCTTAACCCTTGTTATTTTTTTCCCGTTTATGGAATTGTTCAAAAGTATTAATCGCTATTTACCTTTATCACAATATGCTCATTTTTTCCGCTTTCCTTCTTATTTATGTGGCATTTGGTTTTGTGGGAAACTTGTATAGGAAAATATTGAATTACAAAACAGTTTGACAATAACTCAATTTGAAATGCAAGTATTAGTTTGACAATCGAACCGCGCTCGCTGTAGTGAAATCGATCACCCCGATTTCACTTCCCTACTTAGGAATGGTATGTAAATCAGAGCATTAGCCAAGAAATTTCAAGGGCTCAATCGGAGCGTTAGCCAAGCTCTTGCTAGGACTCAGTAATGATACAAGCAAATATTAAATAAAACATTAATTTATTACAAGTTTTCACTACAACAGAGCGGTAAACGTGTTACATTGTCTACTTCAAATACAATGCTACTAACATTTACAATTTACGCACTAAGCCTTTACATTTCCATGTTTATCACATAGAGCTTTCACATTTTGTAGTTATCCTCTTATATGGAGTACCTGTAAAGTTAAAACTGACTAAGTGAGCTCTTGCCCAGTGAGGTGGTACCTTTTTCACAAACGTACCGACTGAGTAATTAAGCCTAACATTAAATAGTTCAACAATCAAGAGCAATTAACAAGTACATCATGAGATAAATAGTACATACATTATAATCTCAAACAATTTCAAACACAATACTATAGAATAAGTGAAGGATATGGTTGAGTCTAAAGAATAAACCAGGTGACTCTATTTGAGTATGGAAAGGCTTATTCAAAAAACTCCATTTCATTATTATCAAACGGATTCAGTTTTCCCTATCAAGCTAGGGTTCATCAACAACGCCCGAATCGAACTTGTACTCGTGATATCTCACTGTGAGGGTATACCAATGTGGTTACCAAATATAAGCTCCCCGTGCAGACGTCTAACCTCTCGGTCAGGCCCTATGCCTTCTCTGTGGGCTTCGACGAACTACAATCAGGTCCAGTATTGGAGAAACTAGCATGCACATTTACAATGAACTTGTAATCAATTCATACATTGGTCCGGTACAATAAAGTACCCAACTGGCCTTGTGAGATAAAAGTTTAAGCATTAAGCTATAGGTCCAATGTGATAAAGTACACAATTGGCCTTATTAAATGACACAGTGTAGAAGGAACAAATAGCATCACAATGTTATCACATTCACGATATCTCAAGCAAGATCAATCACAAGAATAACACAATTTCAATAAGTCATCTGTTTATTCTGCAACACTTAGCACACAGAGCACAATTCAGGATTCAATTTCATGTAAACACAATAATCAAGGCATACAAGTACATGTAATCACGGGGAAACATTATAAGAAAGCAGTAAACTGGTTCATAATTTAGGTTGCGATTAAAACGGTTCTTGGTCAGTGAGATTAATCACTTGTGTCGCCAATGAATTGTTAAAGTAATATGCCCCTAATTGCATCTAAATGCTTCTACAAAGAGAAGTCTCCTCTCTTTCAAATTTTCACCAGCAATCATATTTCTAGGGAGGATAAACCTCAATACACTTTCTTAACACAACTACAAACATTATAACTAACTCTCAAATATTAACATTTGTTTCGTCAATGAATTCAAGCGAAAACAACAGATCTCCCCTTTTCCAATTCCAGCAATATTTTTGTCCAAATGGTTTAAGGTGTTCAACAACAGCCCAAATTATAATCACAACAAGCATAAACAAGTTGTATAAACCCCAAAGTCAAAACAAAGTTGATTTCTTTCTCTTTCTCTTAAACTTTAGAAGTAAGATCAAAATTCTCAAGTTAATAAGATCCCAATGGTTCCAAGAAGGGCAAGAAAGTTTTAAACATTTCCAGTTAGGCCAAGTTAATAAAACTTGAAGTGCAAACCCATAAAGACATTTCCAGCATTTAGAATCAATTTCAACAAACCAAAACAAACTCACTCAAGACTTTAGGTTAACATGGTAAGGCTTCCTTTTATGAAAATTCAATTCTAAAAAATCTCATTCCAATAAAAGCAAGATTTTCAAATACTTTTAAAGGTTCAAAACATTCCCAAGATTCATTCAAACACATATAAACAATCATAGTTTCCATTGTTCTTTGTGAAACTTAAGAAGTTTATAGTATTAAGGGAAAACATAAGAGACTTTGATAGTCCTCTCATTACACATTTCAAAGCATTCTAAAAGAAGAGAGGCTAACCATTTAGTACGCGAAAAATTATTAGGCCTTTTAATCCCTATTGTACATTTACTTTGAACACAAATAAGGAAAGATTGCACTAAGACTAAATACCTCAATTTCAATTACATTCCAAAACAAAGAAGACTGTTTACTTTTGAAATTCACAACAAGCCTTATCTTAGTCTCACCTTCATGTCAAAATGGAACACTCGTTTAACTATAAATACATTTATGTGCTGAGAAGACTCTTCAGTTTGATTTTGAAATTGCAGGCTTAGGCATAAACCCAATGCAAAGAAGTGCCTTTAGCTCCTAATTATGTTTTAACAGCAAAAGAAGAGTTTTACTTATAAATCAATCGCATAATATAGCTCGACTCATGTTCAAACTGAAACAGAACACAAATCCTAATTATACTTTATAACAAGGACCACACTTAACTTTTAAAAATCAGTTATAAACATAGTTCAACCTTATGTTTAAGCTAAAACAGAATTGACATTTAAAGTTTCTAATTTCTGCAGGTTAAGACTAGTTTTCCCTAAACCTCTGTTTACGTTTTAACTCTAATTTATTAAGGGATTTTATTTTTTCTTTTCAAGAAGCTTTTAGGTATTCAATTTGAGTGAATATTCCTGAACAATTACTTGTTACCAAGCTCCCATATTCATTTTCCTGTTTACAACACCAATTGTATTGAAATTCTTTAGATTTCGGTCAAACCAAATATGGTAGTTGAAAGAACAAGTACCACATAATATGATGAGGGCATCCCCAGCTTGTCAACAAGTCCAAGTAGAGAGGATCCACAAGATGATTTAGAGGACTCAAGATTGGAAGCAGAGCCTGTTTGTGTTCTACATCGAGGTCCAGCTATGCTCCAGGATCCAAGCTCGTACCAGAGAGATCCATTTGATGATATAGTTGGGCCAACGACATGAAGAAGGATAAGAAAACTCAAGGCAAACCTTAAGAACCTAGTCCAAGAATGTTCTTGGCAAGCCCAAATGGTATTTGAATCACAAATCCATGAAGATAAAGCCCGGAAGAGTCAGAAGGGTAAAATGGTCATTTTACTCACCATTTTCGAAAAGGGGTCTGAATTAAAGAATCATGAAGAAATGAAGAATATGTAAAAAAATTGAGTTTCAGAAATGATTCCGAAAGCTTCCTACACTTTTCACAGACACATTATTAAGGTTTGGGCTGAATTCCCTTGCAACCCACCTTCATCAATCCGGCCAGCCCAGACCAAGAGGAGGAGAGGAAATTCCAAAATTGGGAAGCCCAATCCGAAATTGTGTAGGGTTATTTTTAATTAAAGAGTTAGTTTGAGTTTACAACTCCCATTAATTCTAGTAGTAGTTTTCAATGAAAGTTCCTTCTTGAACTCTTGTTGTAATTCATTTTTATCTCTTGTTTTAGATAGAATTTTGGCTGCAATAATCCATTAAATAACCACAATTCTATCCCTTAAACAAACCTAGTTCCTTTGGGTTTGTTTTTTTTCAAGAGATCAATCTCTCGATTGATTTCTACTTCTTAGTTTTGATTCATTTCTACCTCCTTATTTTCAATTTTGGTTAGGTACACTAGTGAGAAATCCGAATTCATCATTTAACTCAAACCTAGTTCTTTTAGGTTTTGGTTTGTAAGGATCAATCTCTTGATTAAGTTCTAATTTTAGTTGATTTATACTATTTTGTACTGGAGAATTCAGCTGCCTATAACTATAAATAGGGGTCATTTTCTTCATTTTTTAACACACAATTTTGGTTTAAGTAATAGAATAGTATAGTTTATACTTTTTGAATCATTCTCTTATTTTGAGCTTTCGTAGTCTGCATGCTTTGTGAATTACTTTAGGTTTAGAAACTATAGCTTTTTAGATAATTGCTATGCCTAAATTGCATGCTTTTGTTTCGATTATTTTGTTGTTAAACTTGGCTTAATTTGTGTGTTTAAAATTAGCTTAGGCTAATTTTAGTAGACTGCTGAATTTGAGGTAGGGATTCTAGAGGTTAAGAGGTGTGTCTAGCAATTTCCAGACTTTTCTTGGCAAGTATTCCGCATCATGAACTCCGGTCCACATCAATCGGTATTAGAGCCAAGGCTGGTTGCCTGACAAGAGGCGGCTGAAGTAACTCAGCCAAATAATCAGGTGTTTTCTAACCCTTGTTAGTCTTGCTTTGTCTTGAAATTCTTGGAATTAGAACGCTCCTTCTTAAGAATTTTTTTTTTAAGAAAATAAACTTTCGGTACTGCCCTACTGTTTTATTCATAAAACAAAAAAAAAATTTGTGAAAAGAAAAGGCAAACTGAGAATTTTCAGTTTTAAATCGTTAAAAGAGTTGGTTTGTAATTCAGGCTCTAGAGTTCTTCTAGGTGTCAGATTCACCAAGCTAAGAAGGGTCACACTTCTACCGAAACTAGGGTTTGTTTTCGACAAATCCGAGGGTTTTCTTGACCTTCTTTTAGAGACAATTGAAGGCTATTTTTGCGAATCACATGTTACACCCTTTGTGCAACTTCTATAGTGAGTTTTGTGGCTGAAGTTAAGCAGCTCACTTTGTTTATACGATTTGCGAATTCTCTGTGCTACAATCTTACTCCTTGCTTCTAAAATCAATGGTTAGCCAAAAAAAAAAAAAGAGTAAAAGATCACTTTTTTTTTCGGGGTATTCAAAATTTTGGAATTTCGCATTTTTGCAAGGGGGGTTACTATTTTCGCAACTTTGGGGTCAATTTTTCTGGAAGCTCTTAATTAGTGAGAATTGGTTTCTTGATTACCTATTGGGTAAGTGATCACATCTAGGGTAGTAATATTCCTGATTCATTCAAATCTGCTAATTATTTCCTACTTCTTTCACTTGAATTGCCCCGTTTTCTACTCCAACTGAATACTTTTTGTGCTACCTTCTACGCCTACTCCGCACTATAACTTGAATTTTGTCATCGTGCGCATTACATTCATTTCTTGAACTTTGAGGTCTTCACCCCAAAACTTCCTTTGTGTGCACATCTTATTCGAGTTACATCATTAAAATTTCTTTTCAAAAAGTTTTCAAACAAAATAGAACCAAGTTCTATTTTTGAAATTTTCTTTGCTACATTCCTATATAGTTTTGTGCTTGTGTGATTCAATTGTTGCTTATTACCTTTGCTCAATATCTGAGAACTTTGAATTATATACAGGATTGAGGTAAAAGGCTGAGCGACACAGCATACAAGGGTCGTCAACCCTACGAGTGAAACAATGGTTTGTGTGTAGCTTGTTAGGAGGGCATCACTTAGGGCACAAGGGAGAAAGGTTACTCTACTCATTTTTCCTTGTTCTTAGCAGGAATCTTTTTGGGTACTTACCATGTCAAGAAATAGCTCAGGACCCTTAGGGAATGAGCAACTTCTGGCTGCAATTGCAAAACTATTTGCTCAATTTATAGACCTCAGAGGCGAGGTCGCAGATATGAAGGCTGCCCAAGATGCCACATACGAAGAGGAGGAGTACAACATCCCTCACCCCAATGCCAGTGCCAACAACAAGCCTTACGATGGTCTAAGTTTGTTAAAAAAAAGGTGTCATCCTTTGCAGGCAGTACCAATCCTGAAGAATACTTAGACTGGGAGATCAAGATGGAGAGAGTTTTTGAGCTCCACTCGATTCTAGAGCACAAAAACGCTCCACTCGCAGTGGTCAATTTTACCGAATATGCACTTGTTTAATAGAATCAAGACTTGGACCAAAGGCGCAACACTCGACCTATGAGAGCTCATGCTCCACCTCTAACATGGTTTGATTTGACTACAGCAATGCGTAAGACTTTCATTCCTATGTATTATTTTAGAGAGTTGTATAAAAAATTACATACACTTGTACAATGCTCTATGACTATAGATGAATATTACAAGAAGTTAGAAATGCCAAGATCAGGGCCAATGTCTATGAGGATGATGCTGCCAATATGGCTCGCTTTCTAACCGGCCTTAACAGAGGGATAACGATAGCAGTGGAATTACATAATGCCACCAGCCTAACAGACATGTTACACAAAGCCAGGGTAATAGAGGAATACACAAAAACTGTCCAACCGGTTAGGACACCATCAAGCGCCCTAGCCACCTGGAGGAAGAATCCGATGCACTCTCCACCCGCCAAGACGTCGTCCAACTCTGAACGTAAAGCTCTCCAGGCATACACCATCCATCTCATCTTCATCAGTAGCTAAAATGCCGTTCACTCCCAGAAAGCCAATCCATGACATCACTTGTCACAAGTGTTCCCGGCGTGGACATATAATGCGTGATTGCCCTAACATCCGAAGACTACATCTTCGAGGAGGATGAAGAAGACACTGTTAATCCCTTCGCAGATTCAACTGACAAGGGTAAGTCAGATACAGAGTATGACATTCACCAGCCTGAAGGTGACACTCACCTTTCCATAGTTGCTCACTCTTTGACTACATTCGTCGTCAAGGACTCAAGTCAACGAACCAACATCTTCCATTCCCGTGCTAAGGTAAATGGAAGGGTTGTTGTTCTGATAGTTGATGGGGGAAGCTGCAGAAATGTGGCCAGTGCATACATGGTCGAGAAGCTGAATCTCTCCACTGTCAACCATCCGCATCCGTACCGACTCTAATGGCTCGACACGCCACTGAGTTTTGGGTCAAATTCCCTTCAACCCATCTTCATCAATTCGGACAGACCAGACCAAGAGGAGGAGAGGAAATTCTGAAATTGCATGCTTTTGTTTCTGCTCTTTTGTTCTTAAACTTGGTTCGATTTGCGTGTTTAAAATTAGCTTAGGTTAATTTTAGTAGACTGCGGAATCTGAGGTAGGGATTCTAGAGGTTAAGAGCTGCGTCTCACAATTTCCAGACTTTCCTTGGCAAGTATTCCGCATCGTGAACTCTGGTCCACATCATAATACTACCCGTAAATTTATGCAGAAATGGAAACAGAATCAGGTTGGCAGTCCTATGGTCGAATTCAGTCTGAGCACAGGGAAGGTATTACCTACTCAAATATACATGATTTATAAAAATCAGAAGCAAATAGTAACTCATATTAGAATTTAATCACTTAAGGCATAAATATGAGGACCTTACTTAGTGAATTCTTTAAAGCCACTAAATATTCTAAGAAGCCTGCACACACCCACCATTACATCCACATACAACTCTCAATCAATCAAAAAGTAAGGTAATCACATTTTCAAACACTAAGCATGCACTCATAGTATTCTCAGCTCCAAAATCATATGTCCAATCATAATTTCAACAACAATAAAGAGCTAAATACACATTGTAGTTTCATAGATTCATGCTACATTGCTAATTTATATATGAGGTGTATTGAATCCAAAAGATAGAGCATCTTAAGTAAATTCTAATTACATAATTCAGCTTTAATCATCATGAAGTAATAAAACCACAACAATAGTTTTTATGAATCAGAATCTTCCCCCAAACAGTAGTGCCCTGCTTCCACTTAAATTATACCAATGAAACAAGGTTCAAACAAGATTATCACAACTCAAATTACCATATGGGATCAAACTATAGCATTACACAATCATATCTAAAACATCTTAAGATACAAAATTTCTCATTAACCAATCAATCAACAATTTTCATAAATTGATATTTCCAAAATAGTATATGTAAATATCACATGATTCTCACATAGAGAAAATTTATAAATATATCTTAGAAAATAGAACCTAATCAATCTATGCCATTTCTAAACCCATCTTCAGAGTAAAAACTTAATCTTTAACTTCTAGAGCCTTAAGTTTCAGCTTTTATATGCATGCTAATTTTTCTTTGCACTAGATTAAATTGGATGAAACCTACCTCTTTGCTACTTTAAATCTTTCTAGTGCTTATGAGATGGTCATCCATTTCTAAATGATCAGCACACCAAAGTTCCCAACTTTGGCCTTCCCTTGGATCTCCCTTGTCCTTGGTAGCTAGAACAACCTTTAGCTTTAGTTGTTGGATTGGTCATTTTAGGAGTAAGCAAAAGTAGCCCTTTTTGGTTTTGATTAATGGGGAAAAATAAATATGTATGGGAAGCTGAAGTTTGATTGATTTAGCTCTAAATGAAGTTGAGAAGGAAGAACATTCAAGGTCGTGGAGGTGGATGGTGCAGCTCTCGATTGGGAGCATGAAAGAGAAAGATGGGGTATTTTTGGTCAACGATTTTCGCTCAGGAGAGAGGGTGGAAGATTGGTGTGTTTTTGCGATTTCCACTTTGCGGAGTCTCCGAGGAAGGAGAAGAGAAGAAATTGGTGAATGAAAGGGGAAGAGGTGGCATTGCAATGGCATGCATTTTGACACTTGCACAGGTCCTTGATAAAATTTTAATTGTTTCATCTTCCTTCCCATTAATTTAATTTCATCTATAAATCTAACCCACTGATTTTAATAATCTTGCGAATAGGTCCTTGTACCAACTTGTTTAATCTCAATTTCATCCTACTAAATTCCACTATCCTTTGTTAACTTAATTATTTTTCTTAATTCTTCAGACCCGTTACTTAAATACCACTTGCTATTTTTCCCCTTAAACCATTGTAATAATTTAATCAAGACTTTTCTCTAATACTTAGCTTAAGTTTTGTCAGAGAATTTTAATTTTGCTTTAAACCTTTTAATTTCTTCTTGAGGCTTATATTCGCTATCATTTTGATTTCAAATCTCAATCTTTTAGTTTAAGTTTGGTTGTCAAATTTTTGAACTAATCTTATTATTAAATTTCTAAACTTTTATTTAAAAGCTAAGTTCTCAAATCTTCTTATTAGATTTTACAATCCAAGTATTAGGATGTGCTAAGTCCTTTAAGTAAGTTAACTAGGTGTAATTATCATTCCTACGTGTTTTGACCTGCTTCGGGGAATAGGGGCATCATAGCTCTCCTCGTTTATATACTACACACCTGTGTTTTTTGGATTTTTGGGGATTTGTAAAGTCTGCAGATCAAAGAGAATATTGTATCAGAGCCTTCATATGCCATTGAAGTTTTTTTTTTTTTTTTTTTCACCCTTGGTCATCGAAGTTTTACGAAATATACACCCATTTCAAATAGGCAATAACAACTTCCCTTTCCATTAGAAAAGAGGAACTTATCATTTGGCTTTCTCTCTTGGAGGTAGGATTCAGTTTCCCTTTGCAATTAATAGTGAATGTGGTTTGATTGAAAGGCTGACTGAAGCTTCTTTTTTTTTTTTTTTTTTTTCTAAAATGGCAATGTTTTAGATCTTAGGTCTCTAAATCCTTAAAATTTTGTATAATGATGAAATAAATATGAGAAGGAACGTTAATGCAATTGCTTGAGATAAAAGTGTAGAAATAGAGAGATTTCGACACCAAGGATTGACAGGCTTTCGACATCAAAAGTAAGCCTAGAAAGCTTCGAACCCAGCCTTGACAGGCTCTAGAAGTTGAGACAACCTCAAAGTCAAATATCACGACAGGCACTCAACACCCCTTGAGCTCTTGGATTTTGGAATTAACTCAAAATTCTATAAAAAAATTGAAGTGTCGATACCAAGTGTCGACAGGTCCTCGACATCGAAGCTCGCCCAAAAAGTATAGACTTCGACAAAGTTGACAGCAGTCAAGCTCTTGGGTTGAAAATTCTAAAACAAAATTGCAGTATCAAGCTCAGACGTCGACAAGGTCTCGACGTCGAAGATAATGAAACCAAAGAATGTGCCAAAATATATTTATTACACAATGCGCCAAAGCAAGTGTCCATTAGAAAGAAAAATTCAAAAAGGAAGTATCAAAACCGAAGTCTCGAGATTGAAGGTCGACTTCAAGGCTTCAGTTTTTAGGTCAAATTTTCAAGCTTAAGAATGCCAAATTAAGTTCAGCTTTCATCAATAACATCCAAACTCATTTCAAGAGAGAAAATCAAAGCATTGCATTCTTCAAAATAAAATTGTCATAGTCCATTTGTATTTTCATAACTCATCTTTTAGTAGTCACTTGTTTAGTTCAAGAACTTCTTTGTAAACCTTGTTTCAGTCCTAACCTAGTGTTTGGTTGAGGCACATTGTAAAAGTCCTAATCTCTTTTTGAAGAGATATGCAAGGAGAAATATGGAGATTGAAGAGAAAGATAAGAGTTGTGAAAGTCCTAAGTCTAGAGTTAGATAAGGCATTTGTGTGAAGTCCTAAGTCTAGAGTTAGATTAGACATTTGTTAGGAATTCCTAACTTAGAGCTAAGTTGGGCAATTGTGAAAAGTCCTAAATTTTAGAGTTAGAATTTTGGCATTTGTAAAGGTTTGAGTTACACCTTTAAGTAATTCATTTTGAGGGGGTTAGAAAATCCCAAGTGGTAGAACTTGGGTAGTGGATTAGGATTCAATGGGAATCCAAACCACTCTAAATAGTGTGTGTTTTGTCTTCCATTTAATTTGCACTTAACATTTCAAAACACTTCTCACAGACCACACTTTGGTTGAAAGAATTTTAAAAGGGAATTTTTCAAAATTATTTAGACTAGATTTTTAATTTACCAACAACATAATTCACCCTCTTCCCCTCTTAGGTTGCTAATTGGGATTTCAATTGGTATCAGAGCCTAGGCTCTAATTTGAGGCTTTAAAACCTTAGAGTTAAGATCTTTTAGCAACTTTAATTTGCTGTTCATATTTTGCATATCTTGCATTAGTCACTCTTCATCTTCTACCTCACAGAAAATGGCAAAAGGTAAAAGTGCCAAGAGAGTTATAAAGAAAGTGGAAACATGGGAGAGCTCTCCAAGCAATGATAAAAAGTTGTTGCATGCTAGGAAAACAAGACAATGAGGTAAGTGCTATTTCCCCTTCTCACTCTTGTTGTAATAGTGATTATGAAAATGAACTTAGTGAAAATGAAATGGATGAAAATGAATTTCTTGAAACTATGCAAGCTAATGTATTTCATGTCCTGAAAGTGAATTTGAAATTAGAAAAGAAAGTTAATTCTTTCAAATTAGAAGTTGAATCCTTGAAAGAAGGAAATTCCATTATAAATTGTGAAAATGATGAGCTTAGGAGTGAAATCAAGAAATTGACCTCTTTAGTTGGAGAAAAAGACCTTGAGATAAAAAAATTTGAAAATGAGTAATTTGGAGATCGTAAATGAGAAAGTCAAATTGTATGAAAAACATAACACTTTTGATTTAATGCAAAATGAGTACAATGAAATGAAAAAGAAAATTAATAACTTGAGCATTGATTTGGAAAAGTTGACTTTAGGTAAAAATAACTTGGAAAAGTTGTTAGGTAAACGAAAGGTAGGAAATGATAAACATGGTTTAGCATTTGATTATGCAAATGTTAATGACAAACCATCCTCATCTTCCTATACTTTTGTTGATGTGCTTATAAGAAAAGAAATTTGTCAATCATGCATGGAAATATGACACATTTAAAGGAACGAATGAGCCTAGAAAGGAAATCACTTTTCTAAGAATGAAAGCCTTGATGAAAATTTCTATAGACCAAACAAAATGGCAAATGTGCTTGAAAAAGATGATTTTGAAAATCATAAGGATAATCATATCGCTTTTTCTCATATTGGTAGATTTGTACAAAAAAGAAATTATCCTTATTTTGAAAAGAAGAGGTATTCTAATGTACACTTCTCATATTGCAAAGGAAAAAGATAAAATGAATTTGAATCTCCCACTAGATGTCATTATTGTGGTGTGTATGGTTACAAATCTTCTAAATATTATGCCAAAGTTGAAGTTGAATATGGACACAAGATTTGGCAAATTAGAAGAACAACTAACCCTCAAGGACCCAAGAAAAATTGGGTACCAAAAGTATGTGTTTGAGTTTTGTAGGGTAGTTGATATTTTGGAACCAAAGTAAATGGAAAAGAGTTTAATGTTAATCCTTGGATGATTAATGAAGCTATAGGATTTCCCTTCGATGATAATGAGGTTAGGGATATCTATTATCATAGTTCTTGGCCCACTGAAGAACAAATTGGCTTCAATGTGTATGCTATGAGTGAAGAGATTTTTGGAGAGTTAGTAAATGATGAAGGGAATGAGATTGAGAAGAAAGTTATTGTTCTTTTAGATGAGCAAATGATGGTGTATGAAATGCTAGTGAAAGGGATGTTTCCTACCAATGGTCATCATTCGGAATGCACCATCTCACCCTTAGTCATTTACTATTGTATGCTAAAGGGAGTAAAATTCAGTCTAGGATATGCTATAATATGCTAGATGTTGAGTTGTATGAGGATTTTTGGGAGAAGTTTGCCATATGGTAATCTTATTACTCGCTTATTGAAGTTGAAGAAGATTACCCCCACTACTCATCCCTCTCCAATTCTCTATTATGATGAGAAATATTTTGCTCAAAAGCATTGGTGTCGTTTATATGGAATTTGGGACAAGACTCACAAGCCAGTGGCTATAGAGGAAAGAAATCAAGCTTGGAGCAAAAAGGACAAGGCCAAAATGGAGGAGACCAAGGCCCTGTTTGGCAAGTTTCTCAAAACCATGTTTTGAGATTTATTTTGATTTTATAATATTAAAATTGTATTGGGAATGTAAAAAGGTGTATTGAAAAATGTAAAAAGGTGTATTGAAAATGATGAAAATTTATTATAAAATTCAAACTTTTCTCAAAACATGGTTTTGAGAAACTTGCCAAACAGGGCCCAAGATTCTTTTGAAAAAGATCTTGGATATGGTTTCCTGTCTCAAATCCACCTCCAAGAAACACACCATGACTCTTTGGAAAATGGAAGGCAACCAACGAAGGTTGGAGGAGAAGAAAGAGGAGCTACACAAAGAGTTGAATACTATCAAACTACACAGCAATGCCAAATATGATCATGAGGTAGGGCTGAGCAAGTCTTCTCAAAATAAAGAAGTGAAGGGAAACACTGCTGAAGTTGAAGGCAACAATGAGGAAGTCGAAGAAAATGAAGAAGATGTGAGTGCAGAAGTAAGTGTGAGTGTCAGTGAGGAACGGACCCCTACCGCTAGTCAGCATTCTGATACCGACACTGATGATGCTACAACTGAGGAAAAATCTTAAGCTTTTAGATTATTCCTATTTTTTTTAGCCTTGTATGGCTATGGATTGAATGAGTTATAACTTATGTTTAGTTGGTTGGTAATGTTTTGAATTATTATTATTCAGTCTTGAATGAAGTTTATTTATCTTTTATGCTTATGTTAATTGGATGGTTATATGCATTGTGTTGAATGGATTATGTTCTATAGATGTTTTGTGCATTGTTGGTGCTGGATTTTCTGTGCCTAATGGCTTGTGTTCAATGAATTGTGTTGGATTGTATTGATTTGTGCTGTTTAGTTTGTGAAGCCTTTTTAGTTTATATGCATGGATGGTTATATGCATCTTTTTTTTTTTTGATGTCGAAAAGGGGGAGAAATAAACGAAACAAGAAAAACAAGATTTCAGGGGGTATTTTCAAACTAAGGGGGAGTTTTTCTTCTATCAGTACATTTTTGTCAAAATTCCCATATTTGTTTTGTCATCATCAAAACTGGGGAGATTTCTAGACCTAGGGTCTTAATCCTTAAAAGTTTTGTACAATAATCAAACAAATATGAGAAGGAATGTCAATGCAATTGCTTCAGATAAAAGTGTAGAAACAGAGAGATTTCGACACCAAGGGTCGACAGGCTTTCAAAATCAAAAGTAAGCCCAGAAAGCTTCGAACCCCAGCCTTGACAATCTCTCGAAGTCAAGACAACCTCGAAGTCAAATATCACGAAAGGCACTCGACACCCCTTGAGCTCTCGGGTTTTGGAATTAACTCAAAATTCCATAAAATAATTGAAATATCGATATTGAGTGTTGACAGGTCCTCGACATCAAAGTTCGCCCAGAAAGTATCGACTTCAACAAAGTCGACATGTAGCCGACAGCAGTCAATCTCTCGAGTTAGAAATCCTAAAACAAAATTGAAGTATCAAGCTAGAATGTCGACAGGGTCTTGACATTGAAGATAATGAAACCATAGAATGTGCCAAATTATATTTATTACACAACGCGCCAAAGCAAGTGTTCGTTAAAAAAAAAAAATTCAAAAAAGGAAGTATCAAAACTAAAGTCCCAAGCTTGAAGGTCGACTTCAAAACTTCAGTTTGCAGCTCAAATTTTCTAGCCATTGGAAATAAAGAAAAGAGGCTCTATAAATTGCTCAAGCCCCTCATTTGAAGCTCAAGAATGCCAAATTGAGATCAACTTTCATCAATAACATCCAAACTCATTTCAAGAGAGAAAATCAATGCTTTGCATTCTTCAAATTGTATTTTTACTACTCATCTTTTAGTACTCACTTGCTTAGTGCAAGAACTTCTTTGTAAACCTTTTTTAAGTCCTAACCTAGTGTTTGGTTCAGGCACATTGGAAAAGTCCTAATCTCTTGTTAAATAGATAGGCAAGGAGAAAAGGGGAGATTGAAAAGAAGAAGAAGAGTTATGTTAGACCTATGGTCTTCATCTTAAGTTTTGATGATGAGTTAACAAATATATGATGTTGTTTAATGCTTTGCACATGAAGAGTTTTTGTAGAAAAATGTAGAACAAGTGCAGCAGAGTGTCCGAGTCGGACAATATCTCGCATGGTGGCCAGTGAAGAAAAGATAAAAATGGTAAGAAGAAAGACCCCATACGAGTTAGCGTACTAATCAGGTAGATTATCGGACAAGAGTTCCTGAAGATCTGAGTTCTCATCCGAGTAAGACAGGAAATCGCACGAGGATCCGAATTCAAGAACAGCTTCGAAGTCGAGTCTTGACACCCTCTCGAGCTCGAGGTTTGCCCAGAAAGGTTCGAACTTGAACATATCGACAAGCTCTCGGGTTAGAAATCAATTGAAGATTCAAGGTTCAGATTGAATAGACGAACCCAACCTCGACAGGCATTCGAATTCAAAAGTTGTCATCTGAGTTATCATCTGACTCGAACAGGAAATTGGAGAAACTACTCGTTAGACACAAAAACGACCAGTCTGTGAGAGCTACAAGTTTTCATCTGATTTTCCATGCGACTCAGACAAGGCATTTTCCAGACAACTTTCAACTAGTTGTTAAGAGCTGTTGCAGGCCAATTTTGATGCTTCTATAAATACCTCAAGCTGCAAAAAGATGGTGGATCATCTCTTTCAAGTCTCCTACTATTAAGAAATATTCTCAACCTTTATTTCATACATTCAATTGTAATATTAGCTTGTTAAGGTAGGATTAGAAAGAGGCCTTTGTGCCCAAAGTCTTGTGTCATTTGTAAAATCCATTGTAGAGCTTTCATTCTTTGTAAACACATCTAGAAAAGTCCTAACTCAAGAGTTTGAGTGTAGACAACTTGTATTAGGCAAAGTCCTAAGCTCTTGTGTAAAGAGTTAGGCAAGAAGAAAGGGGGAGCAAGAAGAGAATGAGAGACCTAACTCAAGAGTTTGGATGAGGCAAAGGGTAGAGATCCTAGCTTAGAGCTAAGTTAGGCAGTTGTCAAATCTTGATCAAGAGGTTGATTGAGCAAAAGTCTTTTGGTCTAGGCAAAAGGAGTCTTGAGTAAGACCTCAAATCGTTGAAGAAGGACAGGACAAAAGATCCAATTGCTAGCCTTAGGAAAAGAAGTCTTAATCTAGAGCTAGATTAAGCAAGGGAGTTATAGTCTAGAGATAGATTAGGCAATAGAAAAGTCTTGAGATTAATAGATTAATCTTAAGCAAGTGTAAGGGATTGAAACACTCCTTTAAGTATTTCTTAGTGGATTAGAAACCTCAAGTTGTAGAACTTGGGGAGTGGAGTAGGATTCAAGGGGAATTCGAACCACTATAAATTTGGTGTGTTATTGCTTTATGTGTTTATTTGCTTTCTTATTTTGCAAATCATTAATCACACACTTCACATAGAAGTTTAGTTTTAAAGTGTTTTAAAACTTGTCTTTGAAAATGGTTTTTCAAAGTTGCTCTTCTTTGTAGAAGAAATTTTTAAAGGGTCAAGAACTGACCTCATTCATCCCCTCCCCCTCTTAGGTTCATCTTAGGTTGCTATTGTTAATTGAGATTTCAAGTTGTAAAAGTCCTAAGTCTAGAGTTAGATTAGGAATTTGTGTGAAGTCATAAGTCTAGAGTTGGATTAGGCATTTGCTATGAAGACCTAACTTAGAGCTAAGTTGGGCAATTGTGAAAAGTTCTAAATCCTAGAGTTAGAATTTTGGCATTTGTAAAGATTTGAATTACACCTTTAAGTAATTCACTTTGAGAGGTTTAGAAAATGCCAAGCTGTAGAACTTGGGTAGTTGATTAGGATTCAAGGGGAGTCCAAACCACTCTAAATAGTGTGTGTTTTGTCTTCCATTTAATTTGCACTTAACATTTCGAAACACTTCTCACACACCACACTTTGGTTGAAAGAATTTTAAAAGGGAATTTTTCAAAATTATTTAAACTAGATTTTTAATTTACCAATAACCTAATTCACTCCCTCCCCCTCTTACGTTGCTAATCAGGATTTCACAATGTCTTTGATTTCTTATGAGGGTTGGAAAAGTTTGGGTCTTTCTACTACCCTTATGAAAAAACATTGGATGAGTTTGGAATATGAGTTATTTTCTCTTTTTATTACTGCCTCCATCCCACTCAAAGAGTGAATATGTACAAATTAATATGGGTTGTGAGGTACAACATCTAACATAAGTAATTTACCACTATATTTTCCACTTATATTATTACTTTAGAAGTAAGGGGTTAATTGTGAACCACACATTGTTATATTTTTAAGGGCATGTCATGTAAATAAATTCAAGGTGGACTCTTTAAATGGGTCAAAGATTTTTTTTTAAAGTGGACTCTTTGAGTGGGACGGAGGGAGTATTTCTTTTTTTGGGTCTTTATATGAATGTTTTTTTTCTAGTTTAATAATATTACTTTCTCTTGACTCTATTTCACATTTTGTGGCTCTTACTATGGGGAACACTAAATATTATGTTCTTTGCCACAATAAAATTAATTTTTTGTGTAATGCATATGATCATTGATTAAAGGTTGAATATTGATTGTCGTTTGCATTGTTCTTAAGATACACTTAAGTGAGATCATGTAAATTTTGACATAGGATCAGCCATAGGATTGTATTTATGCAAATTATTTTAATTTTTTAAAGTATGTATAGCTATGAACTTGTACGATTTTCTTCAACGAATTTTTATATAAGATGATTTATTTAGATTATAGAATCTTAATGTTTATTAGGATTATGTAAATTGGAAATTAGGTTAGAATTATGTTAGAGTAATAAAGTGATTAAGTAATAAGAATAAATAAATTAGAAAGTAATAGAAAAATAAAAAGAAAAATGACCAATCAGTTTCAACCGATTGAGAATCGGGTAAAACCGATTGATCTTAGGTTACAATCAGTTATACCCACTTCTAAATCGGTTAGGGTAAATGGTTTTATTGATTGGAAAATGGGAAAACTAGATTCCACCGCTTCCCGAAACGATTCTACCCACTTTTAAATAGGTAAAACCGATTTCGAAAAGTAGAAAAAATATCTCACCGTCCTCCAACCGGTTGTAACCGATTCGGAAAGGTTTCAACTGATTGGAAAAGGAAGCAATCGGTTAAAACCGATTGAAGAGAGGGAAAAATCGATCAGAATCGGTTTTGACCGGTTCCTGATCAGGTAAAACTAATTCGGGACTGGAATTGACAAAAACTAAAATATTGAGATAAGATCTGGCTTTTTTAAATAGTAGGCACTTTTGGCCTATAAATACTCCTTCCTTACTTTCATTCTTAACCAAAACCTTGCCAAATTGCTGCCAAAACCAAACCCAACCAGAGAAACCTTAGAACAAAGAAAAAAAAGAAGGAAGAAGAAGAAGGAAGGAGAAAGGAAGGAGGAAAAGCTTTGAACCAAACCTTGAAAGCCAGGAATCAACTTCATAGCCGTGTATTCGGTGTTAGAAGAAGTTCGGAACGTACCGGTAAGGATTCAACGGATTCTTTAGTTTAATTTTTAGGAAAATATTGCATGTTTGGAAGTTTAAGAACTTTTAAGAAAATTTAGATTTTAATCTTGTTATTGACATGAATTATTGATTAGAGGATGTTAGAAATAAGGCCTATATGTTTTTAAGTTAGTTTTGCACAAAAGGAAGCAAGAAAAAAGGAGTTTTGGAGGATTTTAGCAACGAACCCGAAAGAAAACTTGAAAACCAAGTTTTCTGGGCACAAATAGGTTTTATCCAATTTGGAATCAGGTAAAACTGATTCATGCCAAGGTAAATTTGGGAAAACTATTTCCAAGAGGTTTTAGCCGATTGAAGATTGGTTAAAATAGATTCCAATCGGGTTTGACCGATTTTCAATCGGGAAAAAACCTATCGGGACAGGAAATGTGATTTTTGAAATTTTCATAAAATTTTATATAAATTCCTATTGTAATTTTGTTCCGTAAATAAGTCAAATTAATGCCTTTATGGAATTATAGAATTATGGAATTAGTTTTTGAAAAGAATTAGGTTTATCAAAAATTTAGGTTTAAAAGGAAAATTAGGGTTTATAAGGAATTCAATTTTATTTAGAATAGAATAGAAATTGAACCTTTCAATATTTATAAACTGCACTGAATCTTGTTTGTGGCATGTTTTGAAATATTTGCGAAAAATGTTTGAAATACTTTTTGTTTTAAAACTTCCAAACATGCAATAATAGGCTAGAACGCATATGTATTTGTTATGCTTCAATTGTACTTTCTTTGGACACTGAATCTGTTATTTGAGCGTAAGTTGTGTCGGATCCATTATGTTGATATGATATGATTATCTGATCCCACGAGCCAGTGTAAGGCTTGGTCGTCTGGATCATTTGTGTTCCTGATTTCAAAATCAGTCCCGACCACAGGGGCCCATATATGCATGTATACGTTTGGGAGTGGCTGTCGATATGTATATGATTATAATTATTATGCAGAGATGAGCTAGCCTTCGTTTATCGTATATGTGCACGTTGACGAACGCCCCTCATTTACTTTATGTATGCTGAGTAAGTTGGCTATCATTGAGGGTACATGTACACGCTAGCGATCGCCCTTTATTCTCGAGATGAACTGGTTAGTTCGTTTATAGTTCATATAGAACCTTAAGCGACTACCCTTCATTCTCATTATATGTCTTTGAATCCTGCATGAGTCATGAATACTATTTGTTAGGACATTCCTAAATTATATGCATGGGTAAACTTTACAACTTGGTAAATGTTTGTGAAAACGGTGGACTCTCACTAGGCAAGGGCTCATTCCATTTTTTTTTTCCTATTTTCTATTTGTAAAATTTTGTAGCAAATTCTTGGTATGAAGAGGACTTCGCTCACTATCAATACTAGGATGGGACTGCATAAGGGTCGGACCTATTATATTAGTTGGATAGGAATGTACATAGAGGGGTTATGTTTGGCCCTGCTTCTGCTTTTATATTAGGTAATGATCTATGTAGATTAAGGTTTGGCAGTTTGATTAATAAAAGAAGTATTATTACTACTTTGTTCTGCATGTTCTGAGTCTTGGTGCGAACCAGGCAGATATTTTGTGAAGCCAACCCCTTGTATACGGGGTGGTGGATCTGGGGTGTCACAGGCATGGTATCTAAGCATAAATTTGGGATAAAAAATGATAAGACTTAGGATAGATAGTAAGAATTTAGAGACTTGAAACCCGAGGCATATAGCAACCCTTAGGTTTGCATTTTATGGTGCATATAGATACTTCTGTGGCCTGATATGATTAAGATTCTGAATATATGTTTTATTTATAAACTTTTTCATAAGACTGATTAATTCTTAATCCTGCTTATAGGCTCGTTATAGGACAATGATGAAATAAAAGATTTGGAATATTGTAGGCCTATCTTCTATAGGTATTCAATCGATACACCAAGCAAGATATATGCACCTCTCTTTGAAAATATGGAAGCTATACTTGCATGGAGAAAGTGTTTTCCCAACAGAATAGTTGGTGCTATAAAGGATGAAAGGAATCAATATCAACTAAAATTAGTTGCTGCTGAGGATAAACTCGTTAAGAAGGAACAACAGTTGTCTGAAACTCAGTATGCCTTAGAAATAATCCATGCCAAGAATAAAAAATTCAAACGGATGATAAATCAGCAATGAGAAGAATTAGAAGGCACAAAGGGAATCTTACAATGCTTTGATACTCAAAATACTCACTTAAGGAGAATAGCTCGAGAGGAACATATGTTAAGTAAAGAAGCCTTAATGGATATCAAGATAGCTTGTGGCCATATTTTGGAATGGACCATTAAATCAATGAAAGAACCTACTCTAACAATATAGATAACCTACAATCAAATGTACAAGTACTTCAATCCTGGATCCACACTGAACTGATAAGGGTTGAAAAGAATTCTGAGAATGTAAAAGGACCAGTACCAGTAGGGATCATGGATTCCGCTGATCAAAGCACTAGCATGTCATGTTGTTCCTCTGGTTATGAAGCGGACATATCGGGGAGTTCTCAGATCTAAAAAGTAGTCAAAAAATAAACTTATGTAAGATATGTATAAAATATGGTTGCTTTGTAATAATAGGAGTTATGTTTAACAAATAAAAATTGTATGATTTTGTGTTTGTTTCCGCCAATTTATTTCCAATTTCTTTAATTCTATACTATATAAATAGATTTTCTTTTAGTGCCTGGAATTAGAATCCTAAAAGATTGAATGGGGAAAATAATGGATTTAGTTAGAAAACCTTAACCTCTGTTGCCCTGTTTCAGGAAAGGGCAGGAACACGAGAGAGAATATATTAATCTGGGCCAAGCATAAGCCGAAGGAGAACACGAGGAGATGGAACAAGAATAAGAATATCAAGGGTAAGAAGAGCCGGGATTACAGCATTTTACTGGTTAGGTTACTGCTATGCTACAGCAAGTAACCAACGTTATTGCTAGAGGACAAGGCAAACCTCGTCGTCGAGGTGAGACTGAAGACGTAGCCTTGGAGAGGTTCCAGAAATTTCATCCACTCAAGTTCAATGGCAAGGTGGGGAATAAAGCTAAGGAGAACTGGCTGGAAATCATGATGACAATCTTTCGTGCTTTGGACTACTCTGAAGAGTGAAAAGTGAACTTCGCTATATTTCAGTTGGATGAGGATGCAAGAGACTGGTGGACTTTGATTCAGACAAAGTGGCATGATAATCGAACCCCTAAGACTTGGGAGAACTTTGCGCTGGAGTTTAAAGCAAAGTATATCCCAATGATTGTTCAAGAGAAGCGAGAGAATGCTCTCATCGGGCTACAAAAGGGACTGATACGAGGCTAAGTTTACTTGACTTTCCAAGTATGTGCTAGCCCTAGTGAGTACGGATGGACAGAGAAAGAAAAGGTTCATCTTAGGACTGAGCTACGAGAGGCTCTGGCTACTTCGCACCATAACTTTTTTGTAAAGGCAGTGGAGAGTGCACAGAGGGTTGAAGAGGCAAAACAAGCAACCCGAGAGGGACAAATATGGAGGCAGGCCAACCAGGGTTTTGTACAGAGGAATTTCAATCCTACTTTTGCTAGGAACATACCTGTAAGGTTAACTTGAGACAAGGACCTAGAGGAGCAGTACTTGTTCGTACCCCTGACGTCCCTCCTGTTCGATGTACTTTTTGTGATTGAATGGGACATGAGGAAAAGAGTTGTTGGAGGAAAGGAAACCGCTACTTTGCATGCGGTAGTTTTGATCATCAGGTCGGTCAATGTCCAAAGAGGAACTCAGACACTGGTGTTAGAACTAGACCATCTCAACCCGCTGGTTGACCTCAACAGAGGAATGGTGGTGGCAATGGAAATAAGCCTCGAGTTCCTACTCAAGTTTTTGCTTTAGAGGACACTAAAGTTCCTCCCAGCACTGATGTGATAGAAGGTATTTTTCCTGTACTTGGCCGATTAGCTAAAGTTTTAATTGATCCTGGCTCTATGCATTCCTTTATTAGTGTTAATTTTCTTAGCACTTTGGATCATAGGACTGAAAGGTTGCTTTCTGCCTTAGAAGTCAGTATGCCTACTAATAATAATAAGCTTATATGGATTCGGAAAGAAAAGACTGTAAACTAGAGATAAATGGAAAATCCTTGTTAGTAGACTTGATTTTATTGCCAATTTAGGGATGTGAGGTTATTCTAGGAATGGATTGGTTATCTAGGTATAATGCACAATTGGATTATTGGATCAAGACTTTTAGGCTACGACTATAAGGAGAACCTAAAATTAAGGTTACCATGCCTAAAAGAAATAAAGATAGCCATCTCTAGAATTAAAGCTAGAAGACTTTTACATAAATGAGCCATAGGATACCTAGCATACCTGATTAACCACCTGACGGAGTAAGTCAAAGCTGAGACTATTTCGGTAATTTGGGATTACCCGGAAGTTTTTCCTGAGAAATTAACTACTGTACCCCCTGAATGAGAGATTGAGTTTACTATCAACCTAACTATAGAAGCGACTCCGATTTCTAAGTCACCCTATAGGATGGCTCCGATGAAACTACAGGAATTGAAAACTCAACTCAATGAGTTGTTGTCTTAAGGATTCATTCGACCCAGAACATCGCCTTGGGGAGCCCCAGTACTGTTTGTAAAGAAAAAGAATGGAACCCTACGACTTTGTATGGATTACAGGGGTCTGAATGATGTTACAGTAAAGAAAAAATATCCCTTGTCAATGTTAGATGAACTTTTTGATCAACTACAAGGAGCTGTCGTATTCTCTAAGTTTGACCTAAGGCAAGGATATTACCAACTGAATATTCGGGAAGAAGATATAGCAAAGACTGCTTTTAACTCCCGATATTGGCATTTCAAATTTCTAGTAATGCCTTTTGGTTTAACCAATGCCCCAGCTGCATTTATAGACCTAATGCATTGTGTTTTTCGACCATACCTAGATCAGTTTGTAGTAATATTTATAGACGATATCTTGGTTTATTCGAAATCAGTTGAGGAACACGAGAGACATCTGAGGATTGTACTCCATACTCTGAGGGAATATAAGTTATACGCTTAACTCAACAAATGTGAGTTTTGGTTGGATCGAGTAATTTTCCTAGGTCATGTTATTTCCAAGAATGGAATAACCATCGAACCTACCAAAGTAGAGGTCGTGACCAAATGGAAACAACCTAGCACTGTAACATAAATTCGTAGTTTCATAGGATTGGCTAGATATTACAGACATTTTATCCAAGACTTTTCTAAACTAGCAAAACCCTTAACTAGGTTAACTCAAAAAGATGTTAAGTTTGAATGGAACTCGAAAGGCAGTCATGTTTCCAAGAACTAAAACGCAGACTGACCACAGCCCCGATCCTTACCTTACCTCAAGGAAAAGATAACTTCGTAGTTTACACTGATGCATCCTTAGAAGGACTAGGTTGTGTGTTAATGCAGAATGGACAGATAATCGCCTATGCTTCTAGACAACTTATGACCTACGAGCGGAATTACCTGACTCGTGACTTAGAATTAGCTGCCGTAGTTTTTGCTCTGAAGAAGTGGCGACACTACCTTTATGGGATAACTTTTGAGATATTTATGAATCATAAGAACCTTAGGTACCTATTCTCACAGAAAGATCTGAATCTGCAACAAAGACGATGGATTGAATTCCTAGAGGATTATGACTGTAGTATCAAGTATCACCTGGAAAAGCCAATGTAGTAGCTGATGCCCTTAGCAGAAAGCATATGTAGCTAGACTTCGAGCCAGGGAGATAGATCTAATATCCCAACTAGACGATTGGAGAGGTGATACAAGAGATTAGCATCCAACTAACGTTATGTCCGGAGATCAAGGAAGCTCAATTAAAGGATGCCTCTTTGGCAAAAAGAAGAGAAAAAGCTTCATGAGGAGAGTTGCCAGAATACACTCTAAAGGAAGACGAAATTTTAAGATTTAGGAACAGAGTGTATCTACCTCAGAACCCTGACCTGATTCAGAGAATTTTAGAAGAAGCCCATAGTACTTGTTACACGGTACACCCTGGAAGTACCGAGATGTATCAAGATTTGAAGCAATTATATTGTTGGTACAACATGAAGAGAGACTCTTTAGAGAATCTAGCCTAACTTTACATAGAAGGAATTGTGAGACTCCATGGAGTGCCATTAAGTATTAAGTATCACGACTTTAGAAGCGATTGCAAGAATCCCTAGGCAATAAACAAAGCATGAGCACTGCATCGCACCCGCAAACCAATGGATAATCAGAACATACCATCCAGACCTTATAAGACATGCTTAGGACTTGGGTTATGGACTTTGGCAAAAATTGGGACAGACATCTTCCATTAGTGGAATTTGCTTATAATAATAGCTACCAATCTTCTATTGGAATGGCACCCTATAAAGTGTTGTACGGGCACAAATATTGATCCCCACTTTTCTAGAATGAAGTTGGAGAAAAGAGATCCCTTCTTGATAATATAGTTCCCTCGATAGAAGACGCCTATGAAAAGGGGAAGTTGATTCAGCAACGTTTGCTGACAGGTCAGAGCGGGCAAAAGAGCTATGCTCACAATCACCGTAAAGATTTATAGTTTGACAAAGGAGATAAAGTTTTCCTTAAAGTCACCCCTCAGAAAGGAATAATTAGGCATGGAAAGAAAGGGAAATTATGCCGACGTTACACCGGACCTTTTGAGATCACCAACAAAATAGGATCGGTTGCCTACCAGTTAGATCTCCCAACCCAATTGGAAAAGATGCATGAAGAAGTATCATCCGGATCCGAGTCATGTGATACGACATGAAGAGCTTGAGCTGAATGAGAAGTTGATGTATGAAGAGAAGCCAGTCAAAATTTTGGATAAACAGACGAAGATTTTAAGAAATAAGGAAATTCCCTTGGTTTTGGTACAATGGAATCATCATGGGATGGAATAAACCACTTGGGAAACAGAAAAAGATATGTGGCAGAAGCATCCTGAGCTATTCAAGAGATAATTTCGAGGACAAAATTTTGCAAGGGGGAAAGGATGTGAGATCTCGTAAATTTTGCCCTAGGATGAGCCGTAGGATTGTATTTGTGTAAATTATTTTAATTTTTCAAAGTATGTATAGCTATGAACTTGTACGATTTTCTTTAAGGAATTTTTATTTAATATAATGATTTATTTAGATTACAGAATCTTAATGTTTATTAGGATTATATAAATTAGAAATAAGGTCAAAATTATGTTTAAGTAATAAAGGGATTAAGTAATAAGAATAAAGAAATTAGAAAACAATAGAAAATAAAAAGAAAAAGGGACCAATTGGTTTTAACAGATTGAGAATCGGGAAAAACTGATTGATCTTAGGTTACAATCAGTTATACCCACTTCTAAACGGGTAAAACTGATTGGATAGATAGGGTAAACGGTTTTACCAATTGGAAATCTTGAAAAACCGAGTACACCGCTTCCCAAAACGGTTCTACCAACTTTTAAACGGTTAAACCGATTTGGAAAAGTAGGAAAAATATCTCACCGTCCTCCAACTAGTTGTAACTGATTTGGAAAAGGTTACAACTGATTGGAAAAGGAAGCAATTGGTTAAAACCGATTGAAGAGAGGGAAAAATTGATTACAATCAGTTTTGACCGGTTCCCGATCGGGTAAAACCGATTCGGGACTGGAATTGAAAAAAAATAAAATGTTGAGATAAGATCAGGCTGTTTGGCTCATTAGGCGCTTGTGGCCTATCAATACTCCCTCCATACTTCATTCTTCACCAAAACCTTGCCAAATTGCTACCAAAACCAAAACACAACCAAAGAAACCTTAGAACAAAGAAAAGGGAAGGAAGAAGAAGGAAGGAGAAAGGAAGAAGGAAAAGCTTGGAACCAAAGCTTGAAAGCTAGGAATCCACTCCGCAGCCGTGGATTCGGTGTTAGAAGGAGTTCAGAACATACCGGTAAGGATTCAACGAATACTTTAGTTTAATTTTTAGGAAAATATTGCATGTTTGGAAGTTTAAGAACTTTTAAGAAAATTTAGGTACTGCTTAACCTGCAATAGATTTCCTAAAAGTAACACAGTAAATACAGGGTCGATCCACAGGGAACAGTTGATTAAAATTCCTACTCTTACCAATTAACATATTTGATTAGCGATCACCTTTGTGTCTCTTACAAGACCTTGAATTATCACTTTTTTGTGGAATTAAACCTAAACTTTACTAAACAGAAGAATTTATCAAATTAAAGAAGCATTCCAACATTATGAAAGTCACATTAATCTCATGCATGTAATCATAAACACTAAGATATCAAATAGCATATCAACGGTCAGTTATAGGTTACCGTGGGCTCCCTATGAAATAACCCAATCCTCCCCCTAATGTTTTGGCAACCACTATGGGCTCCCTACGACATGCTTACTTCTGTAGCTAATCTAACTAACAGGTCGTGGGCTCCCCACGACTTGGGTTAACTTTAAGAATCACCACCCCTTTATCCCGTATTACCCGACGGTAATTTTGTCACCTTGTTGACACAACCAAAATTTACCAACTTGATCAGACTTAATTCAATCATTGTAACAAGATTTATATTCAAAGGATAAATGGGACCACATGCGATTTAATCGAATTAAGCATCAATTTCATACATGCATGTATTAACATTTGTCACATAATGCCAGAACTAAATACTTAGCTACTCATGATTACAGAAACTAAACATAGAATTATTATAAAGCCATAAGTAAAACTGAGAACACTAAAGTGACTAAGAGAAATACTTATATTGATGTGCTGGAAAAACAACCCAAGATCAGAATCCTTGCTCTTGTTCTCGAATCTGCTCAAGGAAATACTCCAGAACAGCACAAGAAAGAACTATTGCTACTATTTCTCCACTACTTTATCGCTCTGAATACAGAACTATGAAAAACATAAAATAAAACTAAGTGTAAAATGAATAAAAAACTAAGTGTAAACTAAAATAGAGAGACGTTCAATCAATACTCTCTACCTATTTATAATGGGTAGAGATAGCTACAAAATAGGACTAGAATATTCCATCCAGTAAATAAATCCATTAAAATCATAAACACATCCTTATCAATTCGATCCCTAAGAATCAGGACTAGAATAGGAATAAAATTCCTTATCACTTCAATGCTGCTTCCTTCACAAGTCTCTTTCAACAAGGAAACTGAAGGTTTCCTTCTATCTTTCCTTCTTTTCCTAGCGGTTAAAACTCCTCAGTTTCGACTGAGGTAACTCTTCCAATCCTCACTATTGCTGGATATTTTTGTCTGACTTTAATACAGTAGCAACTATATTTCTTCCTCTCTTCGCACTCTACTACTGCAACCATTCACTTATTGTGAAATATTATCTGTCCTTAACTATTATTCTGTATTTCATTATGATAAGTATATCAATTTTTAGCCTCTTTGTTTTTTCTTCTCCTTTTTTATAAGTCAACATTTTACATCATCCACCTTATATCAATTTTTGGCTCTCTTTGTTTTTTCTTCTCTTTTTTTATAAGTCAACATTTTACATCATCACCTTGGCATGTCTATATGTTATGCATTGTTCTTTTGACTAGAAGCTAAGACTGGATACATATGAAAACTTTCTCCTACACATACATTTCATGTTCAGACATTTTCCCCCTTTTTGGGGAAACAGTGCAAAGTTTATTTTCTAAACTTCCACCTCAAGGATATGGAATAGTAACCAAGCTTGGATATTTAGTTGTTGTTAATTTGCCATAGTCATTTGTCAAGAATATGGCCTAAATATATGTCTTTCTCTTATACTGGGGAGTTGTAGATGTGCAAGTAGGAGGCTCTTGTAGCCTTTAGTTAGCTAAAAGACATTTCAGTTTTGTTCTTGTATGGTACTCAGCTGTTAAGGCTAAAGCAATCTGGGTGGTCAGTCTATGTGTTAAAAACCCTTCTTTATAGAAATCTTAATATATTCGAAACTCGAATATTGATTGCTCCTTTGCACTTAGGGTTCACCAATTTGGGAGTTGGAATATTTACTTATGTAGCTATCATTTCCCTATGAAAAGGGTTTCTTTTTTCCTTTTTATCATCGTGTAGCTGTGAGTAACATTTGTCTCTCCTACTTTTGAGGGAGATGGTTTGTGTTACAAATGTGCCCAGCTAGAAAAACTCAGGTAGTTTATTACCATACTGCCAACTATTGATGTTTGGAACTACCTATTAAAGGAATGCCATGCATAAATGTCATTCTATGAAGACGTTAAAAACATTCTAAAGCAATGTCATTTGTTGATGGTAGTTATACTTGTATTTAACAAATAAGAACTTGTAATAAAATACAAAGGTTAAAATACATTACTCCCCAATAACATTCTACCTTCTTGTTATAGGTGACAAGTTTACAGGAATCCAGTTCCTTGCTTTACTCTGTTGAAAGTGAGGTTGTGCATAGGTATGTTGGGACTACACTTAACTAGTTTCTCTTTTCCTCAATAAAACATGAAATGTAAAGTTTTTTTTTTCAAAAATAAGAAGCATTTGAGGCTGAAGATGGTAACAAGGACCACAATTTTCTTTAGTTCATTAGGAGAGGAGTTTTCTTGTTAATTCTATTTGGTTATAAATTTTTGGTTCTATTGCTGATTTGCATGCTAGAAATGTGCCATACAATCTGAAATTGACTCAGAATTCTTGACCCTTTTTTCTTATTATTTAATTTTGTTAGATCTTTTTTACTTTATCTCGCTCTCTCTTCTTTTTTTAAAATCTTTTTTTTTTTGGAGGCCTATTTTTTTCCAACCTAATGCATTTCTGGATATTGTATGCTTAACAAATGATGAATCTTACCATGTTCATGGTAGCCTCCTTGTTATATGTATCAGTTTGCAACATATGTTTTTATATTGTTTTGAGTGAATTACTCAGTTCAACACGAACCTTTACACATGTTACCCGAATCGATACAAATCATCCAAAATTGGTTTTTTCAGCACAAACCTTTTGAAAAAGTTACAAACCATGACATTCCGTCTGCCCACTCCTTTAACCCACTAACGACACCTCTTTTTCAAGGGTAAAATTATCCGATTTTTTTCACATTTATCTTACATTTCCATTATTTTACTGTTTTTATAAAACAACCCCTCATTTTTACATATTCTCCATAATCTTTGTTTATTATTACACATTTGTCCAATCGAATTTAATAAATTTATTTATATTTTAATTATTAGTACTTTCTTTATTTCTATCGCATTTTCAAAAATGATTATAGTTAATATATATTTTAATTATTATTACTTTACTTATTCTCTTTATTTCTATATTTTTCTCCATAATTAATGACTATTATAATCATTAACCTACCCTAGTAATAATTCCATTAATTTCTAGTTCCAAATGCTTTTCTTTTAAAATTCATCATCACTGTAGTCTATTCATCGTCATCACCGTTCTATTAATCCAACAAATCTAAAAGACAACAAACACTACACATCATCACCAACCCAATCAACAAACATCAGCAAACCATAGCCATGTGCAAAAATCTCAAACCACATCCCCCTTCCAACATCAAGAAATCCCAGCCTTAAGCTACCGCCCAGCTAGCTTAACTCTGGCAATAGTAAATTCCTATTTTAGATTTGTGATTAGAAACGATGCCGGAACAGTAGAAAACATGTCAACAATAGGCAAGCAAAAATTGACAGAAATCCAAAATCTCAAAACCCATATTACAGAAATTAAACAAATTCCTTTCCTTTTGGCTCCACAATCAATTACCAAAATAAAATTAAGGAATTTTTTTTTAAGAAACTGGAGTTTAGCATCACAAAAAAAAAGGTCTTCGTCTCAGATCCGTTCAACGCCGTCATCATCATCAGAAGATCAGCCTTTCAACACCATCACCCAACCATTATTAGATCTGTATTAGGATAAGGTTGGTCAAAGCGGTAGAGCAATGAAGTCAAATTCGCATCATTGGTGGCCTCCCAAGCACTAGTTCTGGCTACCATTAAAGCATTAAGACATCACAATCAAAAGAATTTAAGCATCTACCATGCATCTTGGTGACACTTGGATGGGCTTCGGGGAAATAGTTAGAGTGAGAGAAGTGGGAAGGGTTCATATTGAGACACGTTTAGAGGGACCGTGTAGTCAAACTCATCGACGGGAAAAAAAGGTGGTAAGGAAGCCATGGTTTCTGGAGGGGTTGAGAATGTTTGGCTACTATGAAAGTGATGGAGAAAAGAGGAGGGGAGTGCAGTTGAATGAGAGAGAAAGTGACAGAGATAGATGTTTAGGGTTAATGAATTGAAGCATAGTTGTCGAATCGCGATACGTATCGTGTATCAAAATGTAATTTGATAATACGTGTATCGTATCGTAAGATACGTTTGTATAAATTTATAAATAATGATGACATATTTTTTACTATACATAAATAAGTATAAGGAAAACAGGATAGATTAAAATAAAAAATTAAAAAAAAAACTAAGCAAAAAATATGAAATTAGAAAAAGTGGTAGAAAATTAAACTAATAGATAATGAGCATAGTAGGGGGATTTGAACATCCGTGCTCAGTAGAAAAAATGCAAGCCTTTACCACAAAACCAACTAAACAGATGTGTATTAGTTTGTAGCTTTTTAAATAAAATTAGTAGTGAAAGCTGGGAAGGAGACCTCAGTATTTTTTGAGCCAAATTGATTAATTGGGTTGTACTTTCGCATGACCCACATGTTAGAGTTTGTGTCGGGGCTCAAGGCTATAATGATTTAGTTGGCCCAAGGTTGAATTATGAGGCTCAAGAGTAAAATTTTAAGAGAAAAAAAGTGTATGATTTGATATGTATCGTAAATACGTATCGAATCGTACAAATTAGAAAAAATTTTCCGATTCACAACTATGTGCGATACGTTCATGCGATTCGTATCAAAAATTTTCATTTATGATACGTATCGTACGATACTAACAACTATGAATTGAAGTGGATGAAAATTAAAAAAGTTACAAAATGGATTCAAAAAAATAATAAAAGAAAAAAAAAGGGACAAGAGGAGAATAGCTGTAGTTTAATAAGTTAATTTTTTTCCTTATTTTAAAAAGGGATTATATAATCGGACGATTTTGCCTTTGAAAAAGAGGTGTCGTTCGTGGGTTAACGGAGGGGGTAGACAGAATGTCATTTTTTGTAACATTTCCGAAAGATTTGTGCTTAAAAAACCAATTTTGGAAGGTTTGTGTCAATTTGGGTAACATGGCCAAAGGTTCGTGATGAACTGGGCAATTCACTCTATTATTTTCTTAAACCCAAAGGAGCTTCATAAGTAGGGAAGGGCTGGTGTTAGTTGGAAAAAATAGAGTGCAAATGAGGGGTTTAACCTTGACCTGCTTATACTTTCTTACTGATAAGGATGTACACTGCTTGAGTGAAATTTAGATTCTTATGAGTGCTTTGGTGAAGATAAATGCCTTCTTTTCATACATGCTCAATGTTGTTCTAAGCCTAATTCCCCTTTCGTCAGAAATAATGAGTCTGAAAGCAAGCTTGCAACATCTAAGCTTGTGGTGCTTTCACATGTGAAAGAGAAAAAGCTATAAAAGCAACATTGTAGATGAAGGATGCAAGCTGGTGCTTAGCATTGGGAAAGCTATAGGTGATAGCATGATGGGCGGAGGACTGAATAAGTCCAACAACAGCTATGAGGGTGGTGTGGAGTAGATACCTCATCAGGCATGTGTATTTCATTTGTTATTTCTGTGCATATATTTGTTAAGGATTTGCTAATGTCATTGTGGAAGTTATAGAAGACAGGACCGAAAGTGGGGATGAATCGTAGAAATAGAGGAAGTGGTGGTGGTGGCATAGGGCATGAGAGTTCGATATTCAGAATTAGAATCAAAATCAAAAATAGAGGAGAAGTCATATAGAGTGGCGGAGCCGACGATGGTGGCGAGTGGTGAAGATGGACAATAATCAATGCAATCTTTTTCCTCTAGAGAAGCTTCGTGAAAAAGAGATCAGGCTAGATCGTCTTTCCTATGATCGCCACAGTACGATCATCGTGGTAGGAATGGAAACTCCGACTAGTAATTGCAGCAACGCTGCCACAGATTCGTCAGATCCCTTGAATTGGTATTGATCTCTCTAATAATCCAACTGAGTACATTATTCTTAGCTTCTCGTTGAATGCTAAAGCTAAAGGAGGATTTGAATCTTTGGTCATGTAAAATGGTTGGGATAAAATACTGGAATTTATACTTCCATCCATGGAATATAATAACTCCAACGGTGAAAGGAATTACTAGTATAGTATTGCTTGGTTGGAACATACTTTGAAGCAATAACGCAAAGGGTACTTTTGTCCAAAAAATTGTAAAATTTTCTGTCAAAATTATTTTATTTGGTTAAGGGTTTAATTTGTACTTTTAAAAATTAGAGGTTTATTTGTTCTTTTAATAAACCTCAGAGTTGGTTTTGTATTTAGCCCAAGAAGAATATCATGCTGCAAGACTTGTCATTCAATAAACATTTCCACCCCAAACCAAAATCAAAACATTACATTGAGGATGATCACCTTTCCAAACCAAGTTTTCAAAATCCATCAAAAGAAACAAGCACTAAAATGTGACACCCCAGATCCACCACCCCGCATACAAGGGGTTGGCTTCACCAAATGTCTGCCTGGTTCGCACCAGGACTTAGAACATGCAGAACAAAGTAGTAATAAAACTTCTTTTATTAATCAAACTACCAAACCTTAATGTACATAAATCATTACCTAATATAAAAGCGGAAGTAGGGCTAAACATAACCCCTCCATGTACATTCCTATCCAACTAATACAATTGGTCCGGCCCTCATGCAGTCCCATCCTAGCATTGATAGTGAACGAAGTCCTCCTCATACCAAGGATCTGTTACAAAATTTTGAATATAGAAAACAGGAAAACAGAAAATGGAATGAGCCCTTGCCAGTGAGAGTCCACTGTTTTCGCAAACATTTACCAAGTTGTAAAGTTTACACATGCATAAAATTCAGGTATGTCCTAACTAATAGCATTCATGACTCATGCCGGATTCAAAGACATATAATGAGAATGAAGGGCAGTCGCTTAAGGTTCTATGTAACTAGCGTGTACATGTACGCTCAACGATGTCCAACTTACTCAGCATACATAAAGAGAATGAGGGGCGTTCATCAACGTGCACATATACAATGAACGAATGCCAGCTCACCTCTGCATAATAATCATAATCATATGCACATTGACAGCCACTCCCAAACATATACATGCATATCAGGGCCGCTGTGGCCAGGACTGATTTCAAAATCAGAAACGCAAATGATCCAGATGACTAAGCCCTACGTTGGCTCATAGGATCAGATTGTATCAACATAATGGATCCGACACAACTTAGGCTCAAATAATAGATTTAGTGTCTAAAGAAAGTACAACTGAAGCATAACAAATACATATGCGTTCCAGCCGTTAAGTAAACACAACTTGCAATTTTAAAATAAAAAGCATTTCAAACATTTTTCGCAAATATTTCAAAACATGCCGCAAACAAAATTTAGTGTAGTTCAATTATTAATTGCATTAAAACGGCATCCATTTTCAGTGATAAACTCACCTCCGTCCTAAGATACCTGCTCACTATTTTCCAAATTATCTGCAGTTTATAAATATCGAAAGGTTCAGTTTCTATTCTATTTTAAATAAAATTGAATTTCTTATAAACCCTAATTTTCCTTTTAAACCTAAATTTCCGATAAACCAAATTCATTTCCAAAACTAATTCCATAATTCTATAATTCCATAAAAGCATTAATTCAAATTATTTACGTAACAAAATTACTATAAGAATTTATATAAAATTTTATGAAAATTCTGAAAATAACATTTCCTGTCCGATCGATTTTTTCCCAATTGAAAATCGGCAAAACCCGATTGGAATCGATTTGAACTGATCTTCAATCCATTAAAACGACTTGGAAATGGGTTTTCCAAATTTACCCTCGGCATGATTTGGTTTTACCCAATTCCAAATTGGCTAAAACCGATTTGTGCCCAAAAAACTTGGTTTCCAAGTTTTCTTTCGGGTTCCTTGCTAAAATCCTCAAAAACTCCATTTTTCTTGCTTCCTTTTGTACAAAACCAACCTAACAACATATAGGCATTATTTCTAACATCCTCTAATCAATAATTCATGTCAATAACAAGATTAAACCTAAATTTTCTTAAAAGCTCTTAAACTTCCAAACATGCAATATTTTCCTAACAATTAAACTAAAGAATCTGTTGAATCCTTACCAGTATGTTCCGAACTCCTTCTAACACCGAATCCACGGCTACGGAGTTGATTCCTAGCTTTCAAGCTTTGGTTCCAAGGTTTTCCTCCTTCCTTTCTCCTTCCTTCTTTTTCCTTCCCTTTTCTTTGTTCTAAGGTTTCTTTGGTCGTGTTTTGGTTTTGGCAGCAATTTGGCAAGGTTTTGGTGAAGAATGAAAGTAAGGAGGAAGTATTCATAGGCCACAAGCACCTAATGAGCCAAACAGCCCGATCTTATCTCAACATTTTATTTTTTTCAATTCCAGTCCCGAATCGATTTTACACGATCGGGAACCGATCAAAACCGATTGTAATCAATTTTTCCCTCTCTTCAATTAGTTTTAACCGATTACTTCCTTTTTCAATTGGTTGTAACCTTTTCCGAATTGGTTACAACTAGTTGGAGGACGGTGAGATATTGTTTCTACTTTTTCAAATCGGTTTTACCCTTTTAAAAGCAGTAGAATTGTTTCGGGAAGCGTTGGAATCGATTTTTCCTAATTTCCAATTGGTAAAACTGTCTACCCTATCTATCCAATTGGTTTTACCCATTTAGAAATGGGTATAACCGATTGTAACCAAAGATCAATCGGTTTTACCCAATTCTCAATCGGTTAAAACCGATTGGTCCCTTTTTCTTTTTATTTTTCTATTGTTTTCTAATTTCTTTATTCTTAATACTTTATCACTTTATTACTTAAACATAATTCTAACCTTATTTCTAATTTACATAATCCTAATAAACATTAAGATTCTGTAATCTAAATAAATCATCTTATTAAATAAAAATTCCTTAAAGAAAATCGTACAAGTTCATAGCTATACATACTTTGAATAACTAAAATAATTTACACAAATATAATCCTACGGCTGATCCTATGGCAAAATTTATGAGATCTCACATCCTTTGCCCTTTGCAAAATTTCGTCCTCGAAATTATCTCTTGAATAGCTCAGGATGCTTCTGTCGTATATCTTTTTCTGTTTCCTAGGTGTTTTCTTCCCATGATGATTCCATTGTACCAAACCAAGGGAATTTCCTTATTTCATAAAATCTTCGTCCGTTTATCCAAAATCTTGACTGGCTTCTTTTCATACATCAACTTCTCATTCAGCTCAAGCTCTTCATGCCGTATCACATGACATGGATCCGTATGGTACTTCTTTAGAAGGGATATATGAAACACATGGTGCATCTTTTCCAATTGGGCTGGGAGATCTAACTGGTAGGCAACTGATCTTATTTTGTTGGTGATCTCAAAAGGTCCGGTGTAACGTGGGCTTAATTTCCCTTTCTTCCCATGCCTAATTATTCCTTTCTAAGGGGCGACTTTAAGGAAAACTTTATCTCCTACGTCAAACTCTAAATCTTTGCGGCGATTGTCAGCATAGCTCTTTTCGTTGCTGAATCAACTCCACCTTTTCCTAGGCGTCTTCTATCAGGGGAACTACATTATCCAGATGGGATCTCTTTTCTCCCACTTCATTTTAGAAAAGTGGTGATCAACATTTGTGCCTGTACAACACTTCGTAGGGTGCCATTCCAATAGAAGATTGGTAGCTATTGTTATAAACAAATTCAACTAATAGACTATTGGTAGGTATTGTTATAAGCAAATTCCACTAATGGAAGATTGGTAGATTTACACTGATGTTGCTCCAGTTATGGAAGCCAATGCTTGTGCTGAGGCAATTGTGGAGCAGTATGCCAAAAAGAAAGACATGTAACTGATATGAGTAATTCTAATAATGGTTGTTATTAATTTCGTCCAGGCTCCTCTTAAATAGAAGAGGTTGTGCGCCTTTACTTCAGTTGTAAAATTAAAAGAATTAAGAAACAAAAGAAATTGGAAGCCAACTAGAATTGGTATTCCTACAAGAAAACAAGTTGCCAAAAAGAACATGACAACTTGAGGCAATTTTCGGCCACCCTAAAGAAAAGGGAAATCCAAAAATTCCTTGTAAAAAAATAAAAGGAAACTTAATGCAAAAAGGATTCAAGAAGTGAAACCTTTTTGGAAACAAAGAGACATAGTAATCAGTTAGTTGTAACAAACTTGTGACAACCTTTACAAACTACGAATAGAATCAGGAAACATGCACAAATCCTAATCCTATCCAAACACCTAAACCCTAACTCCAGTAAAACTGTGGTTTAGGCTAAAGGCGTGTAGTAGTTGGGCCGAATTGATAAAGCCTGTGTGCTAATCGATGTGAATGTAGCATTTTGGAAATGAAATGAGATGGAATAAAACTTCACCAAATAGTTTGGATGCTTCCAGATGCAATGAGAAGCTTTCTGAATCCATCTAAAGTGTTGAAAATCAAGAAAATCAAGATCCTTTGCAATTCTTCAAGATTTTTCAATAGTAGTTCTCTTAATAAACCAAGAAGTTCAAGAACCTCAAGATTTATCAAGATCCATTTCAAGAACTTCAAGAAACCTTCCAAGAACTTCAAGAAATACGCCTAGCTTTGGGACAGCTCGGTTAGTCTCACGGTGCTTTCCTTTGCAACTCTCGAACAACGTACGGGCGCCACGCTGATGCAGGGATCGAATGGCCATGTGGAATAAAGCCAATGATGACCTCATCAAACCCTCCGGGTTGAAAAGGATTCGTCCTCGAATCCTGCCTGTGGCGTGTAAAAAGAAAAGGGTCAGCAAAATAAATATTAATGCACAATTGAACCTTTCCTTGCCAAGTAGATGGATCCAGCTCCCGCCTTCGTGATGGAATCCGTAAAGTTTCCTACGGCAGAGAAAAGTTAGCAAGAAAAATAGCATAGTCAACTTCAGGCTCATCTTCTTGGCGACTAGTAAAAAGGCTAGTTTTCCTTGGGCTAGACTTAGGGGTGGGCACGAATTGGTTTCCACGATTTGTGAGAATTGCGATTTCTACGAATCAGTTTTCTCAAATTTTAAATTTTTTTGGCCAAATCGAACCTAATTCATTTTGAAACTGAAGAAACCAAATCGAATTCGGTTTGGACCGTGGAAACCGAATGATGTGAACCCCTGATCCCCAATGCTGTAGAAACCAAGAACTCGATGCGGAAAGTGCCAAGGAAAGTTTGAATGCAAAACGCAGCTCTTAACTTCTAGAATCCATACCCTTGGATTCGGCAGACTACTAACTTACAAAGTAAATTAAACACGCAATTCAAACCAAGTGGAAAAAACTAGAATCAAAACAAAGCTTAGCAATAGACAGAGCAATTATCTATTAGCCTATAGTTCCTGTAGCTTTTAGCAATTAACAGACATGCAAATTACATAAGCCCAAAATAAAGTGAGTGATTAAAGAAGTATAAAACTATAACTTAAATCATTTAATCAACTAAATAATTTCGTGGTTGGCACCCCTATTTATAGGTATGGGGGTGTCCAAATTACAATAGGAAAAGAATAACTGAAAGCAACAAAAGTGGAAACCAATCAGAATTGGATTTTCCTTACAAACCAAGTCCTAAATGAACAAGGACAATGGTGGATGAAATAAGTCACCTTTATGGAAAGGGGTGAACGAAATTCTAACCTAATTATACTAGGAAAAGAATTAAAATTGGAAACCAATCAAGAGATTGATTTCTTACAAAGCCGAAACCTAAAGGAACTAGGTTTTGGTAGCTGCTGAATTCGTCTGCCACTTGGATTGGCATATGAACGAAATTAATACTTAAAATAGGTAGGAAAATAAATATAAATCCAATCCAAAAAGGGAGATCAAGAAGGGATCTCTTTTTGCAAACTACCAAGCTAATCTAGTTGTAATAAACTTATAACAACCTAACCAACTTGTAATAAACAAAGGAGTAGGAATAGGAAACATGCACAAATCCTTATCCCTTACTCTACCCTAAAACCCTTAATTCCAAACCTTACCATTATACGAATTGGGCTGTCCTTGGTGGGTTGTTGGGCTGGCCGAACTTGGAGTTGTGGACTTCAAGGGAGGTTCAGCCCAATGATGATGGCACATGAGGTGGATGATGTAGGGAGGTTCTGGAATCTTCTGGAATCTCCCGGAATCATTTCGAAACGTCAAAAATCAAGAATTTCAAGATTCTTCAAGATTCAGTAAACCGCGAAATTCAAGATTTTCAAGAAAATCAAGAACTTCAAGAAATGCCCCTTCCTTCAGCTGGATTGATTAGTAGGCGCCATTTCTCCTATGATGGAGAGTAAAGTGACGCTTTTAACCTTCCTTGCATACATTTCAAGGGCGTTGGTGTCCGTAACAAGTTGAGCTTCTGTAGCACTCCTTCGGATAAGGTTTTCAAGATCTGCTATGAGCTTCCTTGTCCTTCTTCGCGTCATAGGCCTAACTATGTCAACGAACAGATCTCTTTGATATGGGCTTGGGTCCTGGAGCATTGGCGGGCCTCTATGGAGCACACGAACCTCTGCTGCAATTTTTGAACCTTCATTACTCGAATTGGGATCCTCTGCATACTGACTTGGTGTAGGGCTGGGGATGCCCTCATCACCGAATTCCCAAAATTGTTTCCAGAATTAATAGTTTAATACAGTAAGGCTTTGAAGAAAATGAAAGAGAGATGGGAGAAGGAAATAGGAAGAGTAAAGAAATAAAGATAATGAAGAGAAGAAAGAAAATAGAAAAAGAGAAGAAGCACAGTCCAGTTCCAGATCCACCATCGCCACCCCTTCCCAAATCCACAACCTCTACCATCCAACAACAATAATCAACAACACCATAACCTTCTCCCAAAAACTTGATGGCTAAGAGAAGAAAATGGCAAAGGTGCAGTTTTGCCGCTAACGTTCTTCTCAAGGTCTAACTTTGCCACTAATGTTTTTTTGGTCCAAAAATGTCACCGACATTTTAAAAGGGTTCAACTTTGTCACTAATGTTTTTTTAGGTTCAAAAATACCATCGACATTTATAAAAGAGTCCAACTTTTCTCTATCCTCCAAGAAGATATTTTCTTATAGTCTACGAAGAGTGTGCCAGTATAAGCTTCAAATCTGCTGAGAGAAAAAAAAAATCTTGACAGCAACTGCATTTGATTCCTTCACGACTTATCATTCCTTTCTTCAATGAGAGACCGTCCTTTTTGTTTTTCTAATGTAGTTTTGTTCTTGGCAAAACTATATTGCCATCAATTAACAAAGATAAGATAGTCCGAGGAGTTTGGCAAGTTGAAGAAGAATCAGCCACTTTCTAAGGTCTTTTAGTCGCTTGCAGCACACGGGCGGAGAATTTAGCTTTAGCATCATCTTTATTTTTGTGGAACCTCAAGAATCAAGTAATGGTGAGCCATTATTTTTAGGTCCCAGTCAAAGCAAGGCTGTGGGCTTCTTTAGCAAGCTTTGTCTTTTCCTTCGTGGCTGCTCTCTACTTCCTTTTACACAACATTCAGCAGCAGACTAGTATATTTTCCCTATGGGAGATTCATATTGCATCACCTTCTTGCCTCTCTTATCATAGAAGTAGAATTTCCATCCAACAGTAGACATGTGCTTCTTTGCCTTTGAAGCTATATTCTTAGTGTCTACACCACTCTTGATACGAGAATGTTGCATGCTATCTCTAAGCTGTGCGTACTCCACCGCAGCTTGTGGGCAAAACTCCTTTTTGATAGGTACCACATCTTTATCACAAAGTTGAACCCTTTTGAAAATGTTGATGGCATTTTTAGACCTAAAAAAATATTATTGGCAAAGTTGGACCCTTTTAAAAATGTCAGTGGCATTTTTAGACCTAAAACAAATATTAGTGGCCAAGTTTGACACTTTTAAAAATATCGGTGGCATTTTTGGACCTAAAAAACATTAGTGGCAAAGTTAGACCTTGAGAAGAACGTTAGTGGCAAAAATGCACCTTTGCCCGAGAAGAAAATGAAAGAGAGATGGGAGAAGAAATAGGAAGAGTAAAGAAAAAAAGATAATGAAGAGAAGAAAGAAAATAGATGAAGAGAAGAAGAGGGAACAGAGGTGGGTTCATAGGGAGAAAGAAAAAGAAAGAGGGGGAGAGAGATGTAGTGGGGCAAAGGAATTTAAAAAATGAGTAGTATAAAATTAAAAAAATATAAATCATATATCCCAATTTGGTTTTGGAATCGATTTTCGGGTTGGATACCAAATTCGAAAACTGATTCTAAAACCAAATTCATAATTCGAATTCAGTTTCAAACTAAACCTAATTCGAATACTGAATTCGAATTGGGTTATTCCAATTCGGTAAATTCAAATTCGGTTCAATTTTTGAATTGGACCAAACCATGCCCACTCCTAGCCAGACTGCGCCAACCCCTTTTTTGGGTTAGAGGCAACCAACATCTGTCAATCCTTGTGCTTTTTTGCCTATCTGGAATAAGGTATCTGCATCTGTCGGCTTTCAGTGTTGACTTCTGTAGGCGACATGGGCTTCAGGACGAACATCTTTATCTGCTGTTTGATCGTGTATGTGTTGGTGACACAGTCATTAGTGGCCTTGTGGTAAAAAAGCCATGGACGTCCTAGTAATAGATGGCTGCTTGCATTGGCATCACATCACACAATGCATCTGTCTTCAATCGTCCAATATCAATAGGCACCCTGGCCTGTTTTGAAACTCTTATACTTGCTGAGTTATCTAACCAGTGCAGAGAGTATGGGTGAGGGTGATCGACTGTTGGTAGGGGGAGCCGTGCTACCAGAAAAGGGCTCACGACGTTGGTACAGCTACCGGAGTCGATAATATGCACTGCCACCTTCCCATTAATCTTCACTCGCGCATGGAAGATATTAGTTCTTTGGCTCTCACCCTCAATTATTCTGGCGCTTAAGAATCGAGCAACATAGATGCTGGCTTCCTAGTGGTTGGAGTCGATAAAGGCATCCTTGTGATTATTCGTGTCTTCTTCATCGTCCCCGAAAGTCAGCTTGGGCATGTTCGAGTCAGTGTCATCGTCTTTGCTTATATAGCCCCTCCCCCCCCCCCCTGGTCTTTAGTCATTAGGACTTTTCGCAGATTGGGGCACTGCGACATAATATGGCCTTTTCGGGAGCACCTAAAGCATGTGTTGGAACTGGCAAGGGTGCGGGGAGCTGCAGGTAACTTGGCGGCACTGACAGGGGAGGGTGCCAAAGCCTTCTGCTCTGTCTTAGGGGGTGGTGTGGGGTGCGGGCCTAGGCTAGGGGATGAGGCAAGCTTCTTGTAGCTTAAAGATGGGGCTCTGGAATTTCAGAGTGGTTTGTTGTACGACTCCACAACTCTTGCGCGGTATAGCACGTCTACCAAGCTGGTGCAATTCTGGATCTCCACGGCCAAAGCGATATCACACTTAAGCCCCCTATAAAACGTGCCATGCTGGCTTCTTCATCCTCCTGAACTCCTGCTCTAGTTTTAGCTTTTTTGAGTTCCTTATAGTAATCGTCTACTGATTTGTTTTCTTGCCTACAAACCTGGAGTCTTTTATATAACTCTCTATAATAATGGGCAGGAACAAACCTCCACCTCATGGAACCAGTAAACTCATACCAATCTAGTGTAGGGGCTCGTGCCCTTTAAGGTCGTTGGGCCATGCATCGCTGGTTGAGTTCTTGATCCCACCAGATCAGTGCATATCCCTGAAGTTCGCAACAGCAAGTTTGACCTTTTTCTCGGCGGCGACCTCGTGGAGTTAGAATATCTGTTCCATCTGGATCTCCAAATCTAAGTATTCCTCAGGGTCTGACCTCACTGTGTAGGTAGGAACCTTGGGTTTGAAATTGCTAAGGCTATTGTTCGGGCGACTGTTTGTAGGGACCTCTCGGTTAGGTGGATCAGGTAGCCACTCGCATTCAGCCCGAGCCTGGGCAGCGTCGGTTTTGACTGCAGGCAATTCCTCACTGAGGGCGTCAAACTTTTTGGCCCATTCGCTGAGTACGTATAGCAAGGACTTCATGTTGAGTGGTGCGTCTGGAGGTAGTTCTGACATCTTGCGAGGGTAGAGAAATTCCTGTATAAGACAAGTTTGCAATAGATGAAAGTAATCTCACCCCCTGTCCCCCTGGTGTATCCTGTCCTAAGAACTACTCACTTCCCGGTGTATCGCTCTTGGGCTGGCTTACCCTTGTAATGACTTACACTCTGCCTTTTACCTCTCTGTCTTTTTGGGCAATTCAAACTTTGCACAAGATAATTAAGCGGAATCTCGAAATCACACAAGTAACACTTAGGCAAACAACAGAAAATTCTTGAAAGTAAGGAATGCTTGTATCCCTACTTTCAGTTTTGATGATTAAAAGAAAAGAGATTTGTAGATCAATTAAGATATGAAGTGCACAAGAAGGAAAAATTTGGGGATAAGCCCTCAATTTCAGCAAATTAATGTAATGTGCGCGAAGACAAAAGCCAAATTGATTTTAAGATCTAATGTCCAAGTAGTATAAAGATAAATCAGTTTAGGCAATTTTGCAGGGCAAATTCAAGAATGAACAAAAGCAAAGAATAATAGCAGGCTTGAACAAAATTAGGAAACTACCCAATATGCGATTACCTAACTAGCAATCTAAACAAGCTATCCCACTAAAGATTTTCAACTTCCAATAGAATAACACTGCACACAACCATTCGGCCAAGTAAGGAAAATAATGGCAGCCAAGATCACAATTAATTTCAAGGGCAAAATTGTAATTTTAGTAATTTAATCCCAGGGTATGCGATTTCAAAGGTGCTACCAATCAGGCAATTCAATAAATTTTCAAGAATCACAAGATAGGCAGTTCAAATACCAAAACCTTAGCATATACCAAAATTGAGGGATAATCAGAAGAATAGAGATAATGGAAACCCCAACCCTTGCGAAAACCCTAATCGCAGGACCCCCCTTGTCGCAGGTGAAAACTATCACAGGCCTCCCCCCTTGAATAGCAGGACCCTTGCGATTGTTCCCAAACTCTTGTAAGACCAAACTTTTCCTAATAGAAGCCTATGGTATTTTTGAAAATAGCTCTAGGGTTTCTACATCAAATTTAATTTCGCAATACCCCCATTTTGCGATTATTTTTGAAATTGTTTCTTTTCTTGTATCTACTTCTGTTTTTTTTAATTTTCTCTAGCAAGAATGATAATCCAACAAAAGATTCAGAATATAAGCAAATAAATTATCCCCGACAAAATCTAAGGACCATACTTAAAAACTTTGCAGGTAGGAAACGTCTGCCCTCCTTGTCCTGTTGAATAACGAAACAAGATTCGAAAGAAGGAAGAAGTAGCCTGATATTTGATTTGGCTATGTTACTCTAGCCGCCTCCCAACAAAAATCCTCCTCAGCTCTGATACCAAAATTGATGTGAGTTATTTGAAGAAGAGCTCATAGATGTGGAATTTGCCTAGGAAAATGGATCGTTGAAGGGCACACCTTGACTTACTTAAGTTTCAAAATTCATACAAGGCATATAGTGAGATAAACTACTTTAGCTATAACCTAGCAAGAATAAACGAATTGAAACAACCAAAAATTAGGTGAAGTAAGAAACCTAATTACCCTATAGTCTCGCTTGTGTTATCTAAATATTAACATGCAAATTACACAAGTGCAAAATAAGAATTCTAAAGCTAAGGAATAAACCTCACAAGGTATAACAATCTGAATTCTAATAATGGTTGTTATTAATTTCATCCAGGCTCCTCTTAAATAGAAGAAGTTGCGCGCCTTTACTTGAGTTGTAAAATTAAAAGAATTAAGAAACAAAAGAAATTGGAAACCAACTAGAGTTGGTATTCCTACAATACAACAAGTTGCCAAAAAGAACATGACAGCTTGAGGCAATTTTCGGCCACCGTAAAGAAAAGGGAAATCCAAAAATTCCTTGTAAAAAAATAAAATGAAACTTAATGCAAAAAGGATTCAAGAAATGAAACCTTTTTGAAAACAAAGAGATAAGGTAATCAGTTAGTTGTAACAAACTTGTAACAACCTTCTAACAACCCTTACAAACTAGGAATAGAATTAGGAAACATGCACAAATTCTAATCCTATCCAAACACTTAAAACCTAACTCCAGTAGAACTGTGGTTTTGGCCAAAGGCATGTAGCAGTTAGGCCGAATTGATGAAGCCTGTGTGCTGATGGATTCAGCCTGTTGAATGTAGCATTTTAGAAATGAAACGAGATGGAGTAAAACTTCACCAAATAGTTCGGATGCTTCCAGACGCAATGAGAAGCTTTCTGAATCCATCTGAAGTGCCGAAAATCAAGATCCTTTGCAATTCTTCAAGATTTATCAATAGTAGTTCTCCTAATAAACCAAGAAGTTCAAGAACCTCAAGATTTATGAAGATCCATTTCAAGAAGTTCATGAAATATGCTTAGCTTCAAGCCTTGGTTTGGGGCAGCTCGGCTAGTCTTACGGAGCTTTCCTTTGCAACTCTCGAACTAGGCACGGGGCGCCACGCTAATGCAGGGATCGAATGGCCAAGTGGAATGAAGCCAATAATGACCTCATCAGTAATAGTGCCAAAGTGATGCAACATTGTCTTACCGTTGAAAACCTTGTCCCCCGAGCTGAATAGGCTAATCTAAACCCCCAAAAGATCCTGGCCAAAAGGTTCCCAAGTCAACACCCTTCAACCCTAATTTAACCAGTCTAATTTTAAGAATCCATAGGTATCCTTCTGTGTCTTCCCCTCCACTGAGCAATAATGACGTACATCTTTCTCTATAATATCAAGTTCTCAACTCTATTCTCAAAAAAAAAAAAAAAAAAATTCTTAACTCCCTTATGTATTTTGGTAACAAATGCAGCAGTTGGGCCCTATGCTTCTGATAGGATTCCAGAAACCAAGCATTTTCCTCATCAATCTTCTCACAACTACTGTTAGTATAAACAAAATCCCAGCAACCATTACAAGATTCCTAAGTTTAGCAAAGGGCATAACTCAGAACCCGTTCCAACCTATACTCATTCTATATATACCGGCTCTCGTATAAGGATAATACAATAGGAATTAAAGAAATTAAAAATAGCATCAGGAATAATATTTAATTATGCTGGCTATGGGTTTAACCATTTTTACAGGATGAAAGAGATTGGAACCTTTTGGTCAAGATCTTTTAGGGGTTTTAGATTCTAAATCAAAATCGTTGCCTTTTGGATAGGCTTGAAAAGATTTGGGACTGTTGAACCCAAGCAAATAATTTTTCTTAATAAATTGGTTCAAGAATGCCGATGAAGA